>JAQGCM010002476.1:0-11145 GCA_034699705.1 Hymenaphorura dentifera
TTCAGCGTTCTCTAGCTTGAGTTATTGCCCGTAGTGACGGCGGTGCCGCGTCTACGAACGCACAACGCATACACGTCGGATGCAGATTCTAATCAATGAATCTATGTTTCTTAAAGTAGCTACGTGGCTTCTTCCTTGTTTCTTTCGATTTATCCAAATTTTCTTTTGTTTCGTCCACTTTCGTCCACCACATTCTTTCACTTTTGTCCAGGTAGAAGAATCCACAACGGAACACTGCACTGCCTGGAATCGGTCTTATTTTTTTTCAGCAAGTACAAGTAAACAAGAGCGCAAAGAAATCTACAATATTTTTGCAAAATTTTGAATTCAAATTTAGCAAAATCTTACCAGCAGCAATCATCTCAACCACTTTGTCAAACTTCAGATTCCCAGTCAAACTCCGGTGTCCAGATTCATGAACGAGGTATGCATTGCGTGTACAATTTAGCGAAATGAGCACCATTCCGGGGAAAAATAAGTAAGGATTTCGTGAGATGATAAAATAGGTCGAAACCGTCACGAGTAAAAAAATTTCTAAAAATCGGAGGAAAGCATGGGTCCTTGAATGTTTAAAGTACCCTTCGTCCAGCAATTCCTTGTACAAAGCCATATAGTCATCAGTCATGGCTGTGTGCTTCAAGGCAGCGGCTTTCGCGACAGGGTCAACTGTCGAAAAGAAAAAATGTCAAATTTTTCGCCCTGACCATTCAAGGTCAAATTTGTCATACCTGTCCCCGCAGTCTGGACATCAAGTGCCGGCCTTTTCTTTAGCGTTTTCATAATGCCGACAACTCGATCCCAAGCCCTGTGATGAAATTGCTTAATCCCAATCGAAGCATCTTCACCTTTTTCAGTAAAAAACTCAATTATTTTCCCACCCGGGTGTCTTTTGACCCAATCCGTGACGTCATAGTAGTAACCATCGTACAGTATTTCCAACAATGGCTTTGGCGTCGAGTCATTGCCCATTGTTGTCCAAAGTCGAACTTATTAGCCTCAAAAAGCCAAACAAATTTGTCGCACTCAACTTGTCTCCAAAATTCGTTTCTAGGATTTTTGCCAGAGTAAATATTTAATTTCTAAATATTCCAATCACCGACCCGAGCAAACGTTTCTGCAACCTCTCGATTGTTGCGCTAATCTGGGACTGCGACTGCTACTTGTTTTGTCACTAGCTAGAAGCAAACCTTTCAATTGTTGCACTAAATCTGCAACTATGCTTGCTGCTACTTTGTTTCGCGACAAAACCCCAAATGAGTCTTGTATTAAGTGTGGTCACGAACAGGAACATTGTTGGGAGTGTTGTCCCATCCCAAACCTTGCCTCGGCTAAATTCTTTGGGTTTTTTTTGCTGCTGCAGCTCTAAGTTTCTTTTTTTAATCAGATATAATTTTTTCTCACCCACATAATGATAATTTTACATGAATTCCTTATTCAAAATATGATTTATGCGTTAGGCAGGCTAGCTGGCAACGCAACAATGAAAAGAAATTGTATTCCTTCCTACTCACATGTTGGGTGCTCAATATGCTGGCAAAATTGTTGCTTGCTTTCCTTTCGCGGTTGGGCAGTGAAGTGTTTGCACATCGCTTGAGTAGGAAAACCATGCAAGATTTCAAGTGCATAAATTTCAAGAGAGGAAGGAAGTAGAGTAAATAAATAATTCACACAAGTAGCAGCAGCAACATTTGCATTGTTACCATTACCATTACCGTCCTCCGGTGGCAACTCTACATATTGACCATCATCAAAATTATTGCACGTAAAAAGATCAAAATCATCGCCTAGTAGGCTCAAGTCAGCTCAGTTCAGCTCGATCCGTTAGTCTAGATTTGAAAATGTAATGTTTGTCTATTGCACTAATGCTGTTTCTGTTGTGCTAATTATCTTTGAGAATTTTGACCGGAAGTTGTGAATTGTGGACTAGCTGCTGCCGTGGGAAAATAATCAAGAGGACGACCCGTTAAAATTTACTATTTTATTGAACTGTATATGTACTGCACTGCATCTGTGTTCACCGCAACGGTAAAACCGTCCGGATACGATTCAACCAATTCAATCTGACCTCCTATTATATTTTAATTGTTGCGCATTCATGACTTTATTGCTGATTGCAATTTGCAATAATACTGCTATTATTGAGTAGTGTCATCGTCGAAGCCGGATCGGCCGGATGCTTGTCTAATCTGATCGTCTTCCGATTCCTGTTTTGCTATAGAATGAGAGGATTTACATTTTGCAAAGTTTTTGCACACAAGAATTTAGCACGTCAAAATGCAAAAGGTTCTCTGGATTCAGATTTCTTATTAGATTCAGATTAGTATTTTTACATTGGCCACAATCTTGCAATTTCCAATGCCAAATAAAATTCGTCATTTTTGAAATACATGGTATTAAATTCTTGTTTAACGGTCGGAAAATTGGCCACCTGCCACTTGCCATTTCCTTCACAAAATAATTGCCAAAGTGCCTTGAAGTGGATCACAAAAATTTTCACGCAAACTGTGAACAAAGAACAAACTCTTTCAAAGTGGCCAAAGTAGCCAAAGTGAAATCAAAAATTGACATGCAATGTTGATTACCATCATCGCTACTCGCTACTACTTGTATAATTGGCACTTTTGGGCGTAGCTAATCTTCTAATCCACTACTTCGCTTAAGATTTTGATAGTTTTGTGATAGAACAAACGAAGTATTTCAAATCGCACCGCACGCAATTATCTAATTTTTAGAAGCACGGAGTGTACAAATGCAATCGTATGTAAAGTACGTACGGTCAAGTTAAAACTGAAATTCAACTCACGAAAATTGACTGATTCTGTCGATTGGAATGAAATGAAACTTAACTTTAGCGTGATTTATTTTTAGAAAACGAAAACGGCCTTGTTGAAATTGTCCTTGCTGTGGTCTGTGGTGTTGCTGTCCGTGTCATGTTCAATGCTTCGTGGAATTTCCTAATCCTTTAATCCTTGAATAAAATAGGCGAGAAACGCCAGTATTTTCCAAACAGCAACAAAAATGGGCTTATTTATTACGGCATTATTAATATTACATAATTACTAACATAATTAACACAAAGTTATGGCAGGGCAGAGTATAGAAGCAACCGGGAAGGATAAATCAGCCGAAGTAAAGTCTATAATGTTTAGTAGTTTTTGAGAAATGGTGGTGAACGAAAGTTGATGAAAACAAATAAAAAAACCTCGGCGAGTCTGCGAGAAATAAAAAATTAAAAAAGTCATCTCAGGAAGCACAAAAGGTTGGACCCGGAGCTCCGACCAAGTCGGCAGCCTGACGAAACTAAAAAACTTTAAAAAAAATATCGTCCTCTCCTCACACATAAACATATTTTTTTTTAAACTCCGAATCTCCTGAAACTTTTTTGGAAAGTCAAACCAAGACAAATTTAAAATGTCATGAAAAATTCAAAATTTCATGATAAATTCAAAATTGCACGAATAACTCAAACAACTCAAAATGTTATGAAAAATTTGGAAAAATAGAAATGTTAGGCGGGAAATTTTTTATTGGTTTTTCTGGTAGAGAAAAATAAAAAAAAATTTGAACTGAAGGAAAATATGAAATGCGCACCGAATACTGAAACCATTTTTTTTTCATAAATCAATATCTTCTCAATGAAAACAACATTTTGGTGAACAAAAGTTTACAAAAATTTCAAAAACCAGTCCTCCACGCGAGTGAAAAATGGAAAAATTTTTTTTTCGCTTTTTAATAATTGAATTCTTTATTGTTGGACAAATGATTTAATTTAAAAGTTTACAATAATTGTAAACTTTAGATTGAATTTTAATTATTAAAATTCAATCTCTACGACTGGTGGCTGACGAGTCTGATGATGAGTACGTGCTTAGTGCTTAAAATCATTATGGGGTTAGCCCCTTCAGTTGTTAGTAGCGACGAACAACATTTTTACGACGACCGCGACGTATTTTTTAATCGGATGACATGAACTTAATGGGCTTTACATGTTTTCGTAAAATCTCTGTTCGTCTACTTATGTCATTCAAGTTGCAACAGAGCCACTCACAAATTCATTTGGCAAAAGTTTACATGTCACTAACATGTCACCCGAGGGGAAAAAAATCACAATTAGCACATATAAAAACTGGAATTTCCTGCCCTATGAATAAAAATGGTTCTACGCCAATATTTTCCAAACAACAAAAATGGACTTATTTATTAGCATTATTATTAATACTTCATAAACATAAAGCTAATTAGCACAAAGTTATGTATGGCAGAACAGAGCAGATGCAGAGAAGCAAACCGAAGAGTATAAATCAGCCAACCAAAGTGAATAAGTCTATAAAATTTAGTGGTTTTCAGTTTTCACCCCTCAAAATTCTTCAAAGATTTCACAGCCAGTAGTACAGTCGTGATTCTCATTCTCAGTTAGTTCAGTGGAATTTGATAATCCAAACTTCATGAGCTCAATCATCAATGATGATTGAACTCATTAGCCACCTGATTCAGGTTTGAAAAACTATCGACAAGAGCTTGACCATAGGATTCACACTTGTACGGAATGCCATGCTTGTCAGCCAATGCTCGAATTCTTGGAACAATGAGCGGGTGTCGAAACTGTGGCATTGTTGGGAACAAATGATGCTCAATTTGATAGTTCAAATACCCCATCCACCAATCACACCACCAAGAAGGACGAATATTTGTGGTGTGCAAAAGTGCATATTCGACCCAATGAAGCGGCTCGTTCGTCACTGGCAAATGTGTGTGAGACAAAGCAAAATTTCCAAACAAATAAATTGACGCTAGCCACATTGCAAACACGTAGTTTGCAAATCCCATGTGGTAGAGCATGACGTAGTGGGTAGCCATTATGACCATTTCTAGATACAATTTTTTCTTCAGGACGTATCTCGGGTGTAAGTAGAATTTCCAAAGAACGGCAACGATCAGGGTGTCAATGCCGAGGAAAAGGATAGCCTGAAATTAAAATTTTGAGGTTGGAATTGCACAAGGTATGAAAAAATGGATCAGGTATGGAAAATTTGGCAGAATTTTTGTGTACAGAAATTTTACCTGATATTGGACAAAAAATGATTTGCCATGTTTAGGATTTTTAACAACTTCGGCATTGAAAGCAATTAGTGGCAATGTGTCCAAGTCTACATCTCTTTGCATTCGTTGCGGCATTGCATGATGTCGATTGTGTTGACTTCGCCACCAAGAACCAGCCATACCATTTCCAACTCCTGGACCAATTTTTCCAAAAATTAGTTGTAGTTTGCAATTTTTTGGAAACATTTATAAATGAAGGCTTACCCCAAACAAATTGCTGAATAAACCGGTCAATTCCCGGTTTCCCCGTGAGAGAATGATGACCCCCTTCATGCTGAATCCATCCAGTTCTTCCGAAATACATTGTCAAACAACAATAGGCAAAAATCTTCTCATAAATAATTCCAGAATGGATAAAATAAAATCCAAATCCAGCAAAAGCCATCAATTCCAATAATCGGACAATTAAATTTGGGATAGCCGGCTTGAACAGCCCTTCATCCTGAAAGTCTTGGAACAATTTCATAAAATCTTCATCCAATGCTTTATGCCTTGGCGAAATCGTCCTGTTCATTTCCGCTGAAACAAATGAAAGAAAAAATCAAAAATTGTTAAGCAAAAGTCTTAGAATCTGCTCAAATTTTCGAATTTGTTCAAATATGCTTACATTCAGTAGCTGGACGTTTTTTCAGCGTGTTCATAATCGCCAATACTTTTTTCGTAGATCGTTGATGAAACTGCTTAACTGCGATCGTCGCATCTTCCCCACTATGGGTGTAATATTCGATAACTTTTCCTCCAGGATGTTTTTGAATCCATTCCGTAACATCGTAATAAATTTTCTCGTAAAGAATTTCCTTTTTGACAAATCCTTTGGCGGATGGCGGCTGAGCAGGAACCACATTCGAATTATGGTCAGAGGTCACGGTCACATATTTCCGGGGAACCATTTTGTAAGGTTTAGGGCAGACTCTGCGTCTGCAAGAATTTTGTTCTCCAGTGCAGCTCTTGGATCAGACTTATTCCTTCAGAGTTGCTCCTTGGAAACTAAATGGTACAAGAAATTCCAGAATTTCTCTTATCAGCTGGTAGCATCAATATCGTTTTGCAGGTAGAAGTAGAACTCGATTATTGCGTTAAAATGAGGTGCAAAGTTGAGAGGTGGAAATTTATGAGCACAAAATACGGGAAAACCATTCTAGATTCCCATTCTGCATCATGTCCTATTAATTTGAAGAACATCTAAGATGCTATCTATTACGTACTATTAATTTGCACATCTCTCATATTAATTTAGTTGTTTTTAGTTGCATAACTCCCACCGTGGGGTTTTTCGTCCTGACCTTGGCTGTGAAATCCGTCTGGTTTTTCACAATTCACGAAAATTCCATGAGCACCTTTAAGACCAGTTACGATTACGATTAATAATGTGACTCTGGAGGGAGAGCAGCTTCGCGCTGATTCTGATTTTTAATGTTAAAATTGGATGGACCATGTTGTCACTTGAATAAAGCCGAAACTTGAAACTTGAAACGAGCTTGATCGAAATGGAACGTGTTTTCATAATTTTTTTTAAGTACAATACAATACAAAGTACTTTGCACAGATTACTAAAAACAACTTCTGAAAGCAAAGGGCTTGGAATTTCACTTGCTTAAATTACATAAGTGTGACGCGGGTGTTGTACTTGTAATGATTACAAATCATGCAGTCCTCGCTCGGAATTGCGTAATCATAAAAACAAATTCGTAAAATTCATAAACACCTTTTGCAAATTGGCCGGAAACAAATCAACGTTAATGTCTGAGACTGAGGTCATCTTGAATGCCACGAATATGAATCGAATGCCAGAGTTCTTTTTTCCACAAATATTAATGCCTGACCTTCCTCCTTATGCCTTATGGGAGCATGGAGGCACCTTTCCAGGGTAAATTGAATTCTAGTAATTAAGGCTCGATCGGAATATTCGGTAATCGCCACTCCCTTTTCAAACCTGTCATCATTTTCGTTAGAATTTGAATAACTTGATGGGAAATTTTAGCAACACTTAAAGGAATTACCAATTGACTCCTCATCACTCTAATTGACTATATGAGTGTAAAGGTACTCAAAATTATTTTGTTGGCATTTTTCCAATCTAAGTTGCTGCAGAGCGCACAATCCTTGCCTTGTTGATGTAATCTTGCAACTATTCAAGGTTCTATTGCAAAACTGCAAACTTCGATAAATGCCAAAAAAAAACTGGTCCATAAAATGTGAATTTTGTCGCACCCTGCAGCACATTTTTTGCAATTTAAAATTTATGATTGATTAACAACAAAATTTTGCTTCACCTCCGCAATAATTCGGATCGGTCTGAAACAGAATCACCATGAGCTTTGCACTCTACACAGATTTGATTTTCCAAATTCCAAATTGCTTTCAAACCTTCCTTTATTGGCAGTTCGGACTGGGAGCCGAGCCAAACCAAACGAAGTTTAACTGTTGCGTTGTCTTTCGCCAGGCACAATTTCTGATTTGAACAATTCAACTCGACAACTACTTACTAACTAGTCGTTAAAAAAAGATAAACAATTTCCAAGAGTCAGTCCGTCAGTCAGTCTGTGTCTGTAATCCGTGAGTTAATCCGTGTGACACTTTTTTACGTCTTGGGATTTGCAAATGAATTAACGACAGCGTATCCTGTGAAAATCCTCAAGTCTTAAAGTTTTCGTCTTCTAATTGGACTAATGAGTGAGCGAAGAACATCTCTCAAATCTTCCAAAATTGAGAACCCAGCTAGCTAGACACCAACTTAACTTTGCTGTGAATGAACAGCCAGACTGATTTCACTGAATAGTCAAAAAATGTTTACTTAAGTCGGCTTCATAAATCTTTTAAACCAAATTAGTGCAATTTTAGTGTAAAAAAATCAAGTGCAAAGAAATTGTCTGAGAAAACGGCAAGCAAATTCACTGGCTGGGGAATTACGTTAATCGATCTCTCACGGTTCCTCATTCTGGCAAGGCTCTTCACCGGATGTTCATAATTTCTCCCACATCCATTCATTGCTGATTGCTGGGATGGTTTTATAAGTCATTTGGTCATTTCTTCTTGACATTGTATGCTAATCTTTGTACACATTTTTGAGAATACATTTGCAAGCAGCAATAATGCGAAAATGTGATGAGAAAATTCAGGTCAAGTTTTCCCTACAACCGTAAACTAAAGAGGTCGACTGATACTGATAATGTGAAATTTTCACATTTCTCACGTCCCCGCTTGTAATTGTAATTGGGAATCCTAAAAATGCCTTAAAGACATTACAAAAACAGCCAGCCAGCTAGAGCAGCAGCGCTAAGGAAGTAAAAAAATAAATGCAGCATTTCCGCAATTCCACTCAGGAAATGTGGCACAAAGCATTCAATTTTTTTGTAAAGGACAATTTGGATTTTGGATCTTCTTCTGCAGGCTGCATGCCTTGAATTGGACTCAACAACGGAGCTGTCATTTTGAAGCAGACTCAAATTACATGGTCATGAATATTTTTTTTGCTTCTTTTGGGAAAGCCTCTTGTAGAAATTAAGAAATATTAATACTGCAAAAAATGGTGGTGCAGTGCAAAATACAGCGCAAAAAATTACAAGCAGCGGCGGTACAATTTTTTAACTGTCGTGGATTGGGAAATCGGCAGTTTGCAAGGAAAGCTCCGCTGGCTGCAACAATTAAAACTATTGCCAAAATCTTACGCCCTGCTAAGTCCTTTGCTTTGTACTTTTGTGTAGTACTTAATTTTTTATGGACGAATGAAGAAAGAAGAACACGGAAAATTTGAGTTAAGACAATAAAATGCTTGCTGTATGTAATTCTTTCTGGACATTTGTGATTTTCATGCACACCTGGTTGTTTGTTAAATTCGAACATTATACGTATTTTTTTTAATGTCTGAGATCTTTCGAAACCTCTTGAAGATTGCTGTACGTCATAACGACAGCCTCAGAATAAGATTTGCAGTGGTACGGAATCCCATGTTTTTCGGCCAGGGCTCTAACTCTTCCAACGATTTGTCGATGACGAAACTGTGGCATGGTTGGGAACAGATGATGCTCAATCTGATAATTAAGATAAGCCATCCACCAGTCACACCACCAAGACGGCTCAATGTCCATTGTGTGAAGAAGAGCATATTCAACCCAATGAAGCGGCCCTTGGGTCACTGGCAAATGAGTGTGGGACAGCGAAAAGTTTCCAAAGATGTAGATTGATGCCAACCAAACGGTGACAATGTAGTTGAAGAATCCCATGTGGTACGCAAAAAAGTAGTGGCAAGCCATGAATGCAAACTGATGATATTGACCCCTTTGCAGCACGTATCTCGGATGCAAGTAAATTTTCCACATCAGTGCCACCAACAAAGTGTCGATTGCCAAGAACAGATGCGCCTAGACAATCAAAAACATAAAATTTGTAATTAGGTAGGGACAATTGGGACAACCTGAGCAACAATTTCAAAAGAATTGCAAAAAGTGTATGTATGTACCTGATTTTGCACAAAAAATGATCGCCCGTGTTTCGGATTCTTGACGACTTTGGAGTTGAAAGCCAACAATGGGAGTGTTTCTAGATCAACGTCTCGCTTTAGCCGTTGCGGCATTGCGTGATGACGGTTGTGTTGACTAGACCACCAAGTAGACGCCATTCCATCACCCATGCCTAAATAAAATATCAAATTTTTAAACTGATTTCAAAAGACGGACTTTCAGCTGCTCTTGAAAATTTGAACTTACCATAAACAACGGCCTGAATGAATCGATCAACTTTGGAAATGCCGGTCAGGGAATGATGACCACCTAGAAAATTCACAGAGAAACAAAGAATGCGGGTTGCAGTCAAAGGTCACAAGATAATCTTCAACAAACGGGATTAAAAAAACTGACCTTCATGCATCAACCACCCACTCCGCCCTTGGAACAGTGCAAAACAAAACATGGCGAAGACTTTAAGAGCAGAATTCTCAGATGTTATGAAATAAAGTCCAAGACTGGCAAATGTGAGGAGTTCCAAAATTCTGTAGATGATGTGGGCAGGGGAAGCTTTGAACAGTCCTTCGTCCAGGAGCTCTTTGTATAATTTCATAAAGTCCTCAGTGAGTGCTTTGTGCCTGATCAAAGTGCTCTGGTCAAGCCCACCTAGAATTTGGACAAATCAAACCCAAATTAATTAAAAAATTTATTCATTTTTTGGGCAAGATTTCCAGTGACTCAAGTACAGTGTACTCACTTTCAGTTTCTTTCGCTGGACGTTTTTTGAGAGAGCTCATGATACTCATGACCTTCTTTGTGGACCGTTGATGGAATTGTTGAATGGTAATCGTGGCATCCTCCCCACTGTGTGTGTAAAATTCAATAATTCTTCCTCCGGGATGTCTCTTGACCCACTCCGTGACATCGTAGTAGTACCCTTCGTACAACAGTTCCTTTTTTCCAGAGATTACGTCTTCTTTCCCCAAAGGAGATTCGGTTTCAGCAGACTCCGAAGTTGTTTGAGGAGCCATTCTTGACCTTGCCAATCCAATCCTAACCAGCTACTGTTCTGTTACAAAAGTAAAAGGAAAATTATTAAAATCCTGTAACAATGCAAGTTGCAATGATTAAGTGAGATTCTCGCGATTGGATATTGGATTTCCTGCTCGAAAACCTCCAACTGTTGACTTTTATTTGAATTTTAATGATTCATTATTTGGACTCTCAGACATTAAAAATTACATCAAAAATTAATCTACAAAGAGTTTACAAAATTTCCAACGTTATTGCGTTAAAATGAAGCATGCACCCGCTCCGCAACGAGCAACTTTGAATAAAATGTTTTGCGGTTTCAATTATTATCACTTGTTGACTGTTGACATATAATTTTATGAGAAAACCGGAGATACCCGCTTCCCCTCGGGTTAAAATTAATGCCCAAATGCCCAAAATTAAGCAAAACTATACCTTGTCTTTTCCAGGAGATTTTTTGCTTGATTAATTGCGACTTTTTCTGAATTTTCTGACCCGAGTTTTGCAAATTCCGGTGTGTTCTTGAACTGCCGCCACCAAAAATCGATTTTTTACTAAAACGGTAGGTCGG
>JAQGCM010002477.1:0-11142 GCA_034699705.1 Hymenaphorura dentifera
TAAGGTTCGTGCAGAGCAGAGCATGGTATTCTTGAAGGCACAAAGTTTTCATGTTTGATCTTCTCCTGACATGTGTAAGTGTAGCATTAATGACATACGGAGCAACCCACCAGGCCCACCATAACTACTATCGCACCGGTACATCGTCACGCCAACTCTTTCTTGAATGCTTTGCCGCATCCGTCCTTAATTTTTTTTTAACAAATTCTACATTAAATTCCGCATCATCTCATCTCTTCTCAACTCAAACTGAACTCATCAAGTTTGGTGTGGCGTTCCGTGAAAGATGTTCACATCACATCTAATAAGTCTGACTGACTGACGGCAAAGGACCCAAACCGTCCCACCAACTCTTCTTCTTCATCATCTTCATTTACTACACACAATCGAAGTCTTTTTGATTTAAGGGTTTAAGCCAAGGAAGCACCCAGTGCAAATTCAACAAGAGTTTAAAGCTGCTAAGCTACGACGAATCGTTTGGATCATATGATTTTCGCACTCGTGCAGAAACCCCCCTACTTACTTGGCTTACTTTGTTTGACGGCTGACTTATTTGGTTGGTCTCTGCTCTCTATTCCACCAAACAAAATGCATTTAACGTTTGACCATTGGCGAACTGGCAGCCACTTGTTTTATCACTTTGTTGCTTCTTCTTGGTTAACTAGCTGTAAACCCTGGTTTCAATACTCAGCAATAAAAATTGTGCTTTTCTTACAAGGTCGAAATATTGGGTCAGTTTCAACTTTGAGGTGGAAAGGTGGAATTGACTTTGCAAATTCGGCAAAAACCAGAGTAAATTTTCACAAGTGTTTGTTTTATATTGAATGATAATTTGAACATTTAATATAGTCGTGGGTCGTAGTGCTACTCCAGTAGTTGTTGAGAATATTTGACTGGGAGTTGGAGATTCTGACTGATCTGAATCATTGTTGCAATTCGACCGTAGTTTAACGCGCAGCTAGTGAACAAGTGATTGTTCGTGTGGTGTTTGTCTGATGACTTCACTGTCAAGGTGGCTGACCGCGATGGGAATCTCAACTTCTGCGGGATCAACATTGTTTTTTGTTCTCTCAATTACTGTGATACGTAAGTTGAGTTTGAATTGGAGTAGTAGTAGTACCCTACACTAGAATACAAGTTCCACTGGATGTCTCAAATTTGTAATTTTTGATTTGAGCAAAATTGCAGTTCTGGAATGTTAAGATTTGCTAATGTCTTTTCGGTAGGTTTGATATTATTTAAGACAGGACACTCGTATTCAGCTAAGATCTAAATCAGTTTGGCTGGTAGTAGAAGCGACGCATACGTTTCTCAGGAATTTAATTAACGAGAATATAATAATTTGCTGTTTGTTCTGCATTTGCGGGTTCATAATTCAGTACACAATAGTTCAGTTCAGCAATCTGTATACATTTGCGTGGTTTGTTAAACTTTAATAACACGTTTGTTTGATGTCGATGGGCACAAAATTTTACTCCGAGCTTGAGTTTAGAAGCAGGTTACTGTCTAATTTTCTGTGTACTTTACTAATGAACTCGGGTGTTCGTGAATTTGGCAGTGAGCAAAAGCAATAGCACAATGTGTACGAATATCCAGACAATATTGCCGTCCAAGTAGGAAAAGGATTGATTAAAATTGATGCACATACTTGTGCAGCTGCAGCTACTAGTTTGTTATTCACTCTGCAATTTGGAAAATCGAATCGGGTCAGTATCAATATGCAAAATAAATTTGCAAATGTGGAGGAATCACTTACCTAATGCCACAAGCATTCGTACTTCGGAAATTATATTCACGGAATGCTTGCAACATGATTTATGATTCAGGAGAGCTGTAGGCCGGCTTACGATTTGGCAGAAAAGCGATCACAACTTAACAACTATAGTAACAGCCGCACAGAAAACGTGTTGCAGTCTGGCATGGACGCCTGCAAAAGTGGTTCTGTATTAATTAAACAGAAAAAGAGGCATTGCTAACCCTGCTAAAATTATTTGGCTATTATTTGAACAAAGTACTAGTTGATACAGCGATATTAGTTCGGAGGACTCAGTCAGTGCAGAATGAGTTAGTGTAAAACAATAGACTTTGCAAATAATGCAGTCGGGGCGGTATAACTTTACATTAGTGCGCATGCGCTGCAATCAATGGCTGGGTTTAGTGACTTAATTGCACAAAAGAGCCTAAAACTCATTAATATTCTTGGTAGGAAGGACTGAGCAAAAACTCACCCTGAAGCCCTTATCTCGTTAGAAGAGTCCAGACAACAAAAGCACATTGTAGGTTTCTGTGATTCAGTGTAACTTTTTATTTTTCTATCAATCAAAGAAGACGAGCTCTTTTTTTCAACCTTTTGTTTATGTTGCTGCAGAGAATATCTTCAATCGAAGAAACTTATAGCACTCGCACACAATAACCAACATACATTATTGGAAATAAGAAGTCGTTGATGAAATGAAGTGTGTTGCTTTGGAAAGTCAGACTTTAGAATGAATTCAAATCGACTTTCACGTTTTGGAAATTGATAAAATGGATTTCAGGATTAAAAATAGTACATTAACAAATGTCTTCAGCTCAAGAAATGGAGCTAGTAAACTATATTTAATTTCAACTCAATTCTACGCGCAGTTCTAAATGTTCAGTAATGGCTGTACATTTTGTATGCTTGCATCTATTGCGATTATCATTTAGCAACCCCTTTGAATTCATCAATCAATTCAAACAGTGACAGAAAGTTTACCTTTTCTTAAACCCAAGCATTAGTTAAGAATTCATCTTTACATGCTACCTGTTATCCTTGAAATGTAAAGTTTGGGCGCATCTTCTACTCTGGCGAACTTCTGGTATTCATTTATGATCACTGGAAGTTCTTGGGTTTCTCTGAAATCATCTTTCCGCTTTCAGTATTCTGATTTCCAAAGAAATTGTGAGCACCAAGGAAATGAACATCCGCTTTTAAGTGGTGGAAACGCTTTTAATTAGTGAAGTCGATTAGAACTCACAGTAAAAATACCACAACAAATCACCGAGGATTTGAGAGAACGGGACCCAGTCTCATACAGCAATGAAACTTTCATTTCCCTTTGACCCAAATTATTCCAGTAGCAATATTTCACGTGAGATTAAATATTCTCATCATAAGCAATGGTTCTCTCAGCAGCAAGCCACATTATAAATAATTTATCAGTGAAAGCTTAATTCCAAACTGAAATGTAACCTTCAAGGGTCAAGAGAAATCTTTCTTCAAGATAGCTTGCCATAGAAGTTAATGAGGAAGTCAAACGAGTCAGACCTACTTGTTTGTCTATTTGAAGATAAGGGATCGCTGATTATAAATAATTAGCGGTCTAAACTTGAGAGAAATCCGGAAAAATACATCTTCCAAGTTCATCCTAATTAATTGATGGTGGTGGTATTTCCTAAATTTGTTAGATGTTATTTTTCAGGAAAAGTTTTGGATGCGCTTAAGTTCAATGGTGATCTTCTGCTTTGCATAAAAAGTTCTTGAATTGTCGAACGCCAATAACGACAGTTTTTTCTAACACAATGGCATTGCAATTTTTGGCTGTGTGAATTCATTCATGCAATCAAGTGTTTTGAGGAATGTGCCAACTAATCTAGAGAACATTCACTAAAATGTACCCTTCCGAACCAACCAAGTGTACAGTTGAGTGAGTTTGAAGTTAAGATTAACACATGATGTTAATAATTGTAAAAGATCTCATGATTGCTCATTCTTAGTTACCATCTTACTGACTTTTCTTTCCTTTTTGGTATTTCCTTAGTAAAGTTTGCAGTCCGCAAAAAATCCATGATTCAGCCGTGGCAGTGGCCAAGAGAATTGAATTGAATTGAAGATGTACATTTCGAAGTAGCCGATTAATATATCTTTGGTTTGACTATGTCATCGTCATTACCGGATGTGCAAAACTGATTACTCGTTTAATTTGGTGTAGTTCCATTTTATTTGGGTATACGGTACTTGCTACAGTTTTTCGACTTGCAAAACGAGGTAAGCACACGTCACCCTGTTTAGTCATCATCGTAGTGCAAAAGTTTCCAGAGCAAGAGTAAAATTTCCGTGCAATGATTCTCGCGTGGGAATTAAATGCAGTTTTATGCTCGGCATTACACCTTTTTTGCAAAAATTCTGGGCAAATTAAATGAAATTAAGTCAACCTGTTATAGAGTAAAATGTACTAATAATGCCACCAACCAAAATATTCTGACCCAAGAACTAGCACTACTGCCAAGAAGGGTTATTTTGAGAATTATTTCAAGTTAGCATTTAAGTTGTTCTGTTTTGGCATTTATATTGTATATTAAGAATCGCCACATTTTTCCAGTCAAAGACAGGAACTGATGCCTTGCGCAGAAAATTCTGCGATCGCTTGTGAGCCAGCTCACAGGAAAAGAAAGGATTTTGTTGTGCAATTCAACGCCTTTTATGTCTACTATTATAATATTAATGAGAATTCTAATTTTTGTAGATAAGTAGTGAACTATTTGAATAATTGTGGCAACATTCGTTTAGTCTTCCAAATCGGTCTCTTGCAGCACCAGAGTTTGCAAACTGCATTGCCAACACGCAATACATTTGTTTATAAAGAATTGGTTAAGAAGAAAACACGTTGTGAATCGGATTACAATTACAACCGGAATGGCGATTTTCTGTACGGCCCTGCTGTATTTGTTTTTTTGCATTGAATATTCTGCTTTGCAAACAAAGTTGTACTTGTAGTAATCGTGTTGTACTTCTGCGGTTGACTAAATAAATCAAACAACTTCCCCAGTTCGATGGCCCATTGTGTCAGAGTTTCGTCGTAATTACGGCTTAATTATGTGTTAGAAAGAACAACAGTCTCACACAAAATACGGGATAGAATTGAATCAATCGTTATGGTAGAAATATTGGGCAAAAACAAGACATTTTAGTTGAGCGAAACTATTACATTTCAAGGCGACAAGTGAAGTAAATACAGTTTCGCTGTTTAAGCAAGTTTTTCGCTTCCACTTTGAAAAGCACTGCTGGCAGAGGAGATAAGACTGCTAGTTTAGCTGTTTACTCGAAAAAATTGTAAGATTCCGCTAGTTCATTTTGTGTATTGTGCAAAACATTTTTAAAAAAAAACCAACATGACGGTCGACCCTGGCGACTCTGTAATGTCTGCAAAGGAGACAAACACATGAATGCACGTAATGTGTACTTATAAAATGAATATCACAATGGATTATTGTTCACCTATATACAATGATGATCCAGACAGAGGAGGATTTACATGGATGAGACACGTACTATGTACTTAGTGATAAAAGTACAGTTACAATGAAACGTTCTTTAAATGAAAGAGTCACTGCATTACAATGGCAACTTTTTATTTCAATTCCTTTCTTGCAACTGAATCTTTAGCATCGTTTACTCTGATTCAATGCCTTACTTTGCTGGCATAGAAAAATTGGCAGTTGAAAGTTGCAAGTTTTTTTATCCCTTATATTAATCTAGGGTGAAACAAAACAGTATTTAAATACCTCTTCGTCCTGAATCTTTGTTATTCTAGCGTTTTAGAAATTCATTGCTTGTTGGTCTTTGCCGCAATCATCAAGGTACTCCCGATCAAATTCTCCTAAGCAATACTAGTCATTAAACGCTAGAATGGAGGTATACGATGTTCGAATATATGCGAAGCATTGACTCTATTTTGAGACAAAGCTCGTGTGGCGGTAGGTTGAACAGAATTGGAGTTCAATATTGATTGATCGAGTTTACTAGTACAGAGATCCTCTGATCTAAATTTGATCTAAATTAAGTAAACAAAAACTAAAAAATAATGCGATCGATTTCGGCATGCCAGGCACGAGTGCTTTCCAATGATTCAGGTTCAAGATGAGTTCTTCGTGTGTGGCTTTGTTCAACAGTACATGGGATAGACAAACCGAAACGCATGTTATCAATTTGTATTGCATTACAGCGATATCAAGTCGTTCACGCTCTAGTAGGCGAATCAATATTGTCATGCAATCACGCCTAAGCCATAAATTATGTTTCTTAATTCGTTTTTACTATGCTTGTCAAGTAATTTCTCACGTCATTTAGAGGTAGCACCATAACCCTTCAATTCAAGATTCAAACGATGTGTCATTCGCAGACTCAGTTAAAAATTAAAATTGATAAGATCATCATCATTTGATTCATTCATGTGATGTCTGTTAGAATTAGAATCGGTCAAGCATTTGAGTTTTCCTTTTTGCAAAATTATTGAGGAGTCGTGTGCAGTTGGCGCCAATTAATGTCCAGCGAAATAGTGGGCATTGATGGGGTCAGTCAGTGTAGTTAGCAATGTCCTGGACAGGACGCACATTGAAGACCCGAGTCTTTGCAATGATTAAAGAATGGTTGCGCCCCAACGTGCAGCCCACTGTTGCAAAAGGATGTTCTTTTTTCATGTTGCGTTCAAACGTTCAACAATCCATTTTCCGTACAGCTGAGAGAAGCACAGCAGGGACGACTGACTTACTTGCTACCTGTACTTATATGGTAAAATTTGTAATTAAGCTTTGGGCATGTCAGATCAAGATCAAGTGTCTTCTTCGTTGAACATATAAACTTAAAATAATTTCGCCGCGTAGGCAGGAAGCGTTTTCCACTTAATCACCAACCAGACAAACAATGTTATGGTTATGGTATGGTTGCGTGGCAGAGCGCGTTAGCTTTACGTGGTCTCAGTCTCAAATATTCAGACTTTTCCGTGGCGACCTTTTAGAGATTCTTGACGGGGTCAGGGCGCTAACATAATTTATTACCTCTATTTGCATTTTAATATAATAAATAAATACAAATTTGGAATCAAAATTATAATAATTTTTTAGAACAGGTAAGTATTACGGTGTCTTGGGATTTTTATTGAGAAAGCTGATACATTGGTCGCTCGCTGTCCGTTCAAACCGGTCCGTTTTCTAGTGCGGCGAATTTCAGTTAATAACGAGCGACACAGTGGCTAGTATTTCAGCAGGGGTTCGCTGATTTTGTTATTGATTTCAAAAGCAACATGTGCAGACCGTGCGATTAGGCTGACTTGGTTCTTCCTGCATATGAAAAACATTATTGAATGAATAGGCATGGATTTCCAAAATTTTGAATAAGCCATGAATGAAATATAGTATTTGGGATAAATTAAAGATTCACGTATTCGTAAAATCAAATACCAATGAAAGGATTTGATCCAAGTTTTAGACGAGTTTATCGTTGGATGACACATCCGCATCCAAATTTCTGGGGGTGAAGGGATGCTATGTGTTACGATTTTATGCCACTGCATTGATTGCATTGACCAATTTAGTCACATATTCGCTCAATCATTTCGATAGAATTAACCATCTTGAATGGTTTTCACTAAATTTTAGAAAAATAATGAATCATTTTTGGTTCTAGTAAATCCTCATCGGTCTTTGGCAGATGGAGTATTTTCTTGCCCTCGGTCTTGTGCAAAGGTCAGCGAACCGGTGTGTGCGTCTGATGGAGTCCTTTATGCGAGCGATTGTGAAATGCAACGGAGGACTTGCGGACTTGGTAATTTTTATTCCTATGAAGTAACGCAGTGGGGAAAGTGAGGATAATAATTATCCCCAAATTCTTAAATTATTTAGGTAGAATAGCTTGTAATATAAATTGTTATCTTATATGTTAAAGCAAATGGGCCAACCTCAGACTGGCATTTTCCGTCTACGGTTTCCATAAATTTGGTTTAAACTAAATTACAAAAATGTATTCGGCTCTTTTTAAAGATGAGAAACTAGCTTTGATTTCCCTCAGGGTCTAAGCTCAGGAAGCGCAAACAATTTAATGTTTAATGAAAATCACGACACGGGTCGGCAATTAATTAATCCTGTTTTCATACGAATTTGAGCAGGTGTGACGGTGGTAAGTCTGGATTTGTGCACCCGAACGAGTGGCTCTCGCTGTGATCATAAATGCAATAATGAGTACGACCCAGTTTGTGCTTCTGACGGCCGCACATACCTCAACAGATGTGTTCTTCAAGTCGAGATTTGCATGTATGTTTAATTGAGACCGGTTCTGGGTCAACCTGCTACATAATTTACAACTTCGTATTTATCAACTAGCAAACTAGTAAAATACTAAATTCCACACCGAGCTTGGCACACCCGGTACACGGTAGATCACGACGATAACAATTTAATACGCTAAGAGCTCTGCAAGGTCAATTACTATCACCAGCTCAATCATTTGACTTCGAATCAAGGCTCACAACACAAATCTAAACTTTCCGGCACAAATTGCGTATTTAATTGTTCATCTAATTTTCTCATTCTCAAATAAATTCATCGAAATGTGCTGACCCAACGAGATATAAATGTGAGCACACACTTTCAGCTCTTCACAGCTAGTTGAAATTACAACAGATAATCCATTGCGGAGCCAGTTTTACGAGACCCTGTGTATTCTATTGTACAAAGCTCAAAGCAGCGACTCGACAACTTTCCTTTTATTGAATTCCGTCAATAATTTCGGCTTCACATTTCGTCGACCATGCAAACATAAATCCTGAAGACGCCCTAGCGTTTCTTATGTGCCATACTGTATGTACTACTGCAAGCAAAATCTGCAAATAGATGTTCGCGTTTCGCAGCGAAATCGGTGAAACTTTTGGCCGGTTAACTAGTTTGCGCATATATGGAAAGCTACGGATTTTGGGATAACAGCATAATGAATGCTGTTTTTAAACGAGTTCTCTTCTCACCTCGTAGCCCTTTTAGCATTTTCTATTTTGCAGTACGGTATTATATCGATTGACTTGGCCTAAAAGTTATATTAACTAAATGAGTTATAGATGTCACATACGATGTTTCATGATGGGTAATTGTTTGCAGGCGAGCCATTGTATTTGCCCACGCAGGACCATGCATGAATTCTACTGCAACCAGAGAAAATTGTCCTGTGTCTTGTAAATATGCACCAAAGGATGGTCCAATATGTGGTTCTGGTAAGTACTAAGGAACTGGTCTCTACAGTTTCAAATTCTTCAAAAAATTCAATTAAATTTGATACGGTCTGCTAAAACAAAACGTTAACATTTTGCGTAATTATACCAAAAAATCTGCTAAATTTTCTATAAATAATTTGTAGATGGGAATGTGTACAAATCAACCTGCGAAATGAAGTTTCATACTTGTGGGTAAGGGTAGTGCCGACAAAAATTCTTGGGCGACTGGTAAAATGAACTGATCTTGGTCTTACTTTTTATAGCCAAGGCGTTGTTCGAACTTCCCTGAAACGTTGTCAAACCACAAAACATTGCGGAGATAATTGCTGGCGGATCTCGAAGCCTACTTGCGGGTCTGACTTACGTGTCTATCATAATGGATGTGCCTTGAAGATGAAAAATTGCGGGTAAGCACATTAAATTAATTATGAAGTAAAGTTTTTTGTGAACGTTAAGGTTCTCAAAAATAATAGCGTCAAGAACAAATAATTACAGCCGTAATTAGTAGTATGAACTGACGAGTGAGTTTTTTTGCTGACGAGTTTCAGGCAATTTATTTGTAATCGTGTAAAAACTGAGCTAGTTGAAAGCGAAAGCTTTCAAACGTCTGAATTATGACGAGAATTTTTGGTTGTGCTAATGTCCGGAAAGGTAACCATCTAAATGCCCAAAAAAATTAGCATCGAAAATGATATGAAGTGGATTGTGTAAATCTAAATAAAAAGCATCAATCAATGTCATGTAAAAATACCTATCCTATTTGATTTAATCTTGTCTTCTGTAGGTCTGCTTCTATGCAGCACTAAAAGTTACTAATGTGCAGAGTAATAGAGCATTCAAAAAACTAACATGCTTAGTAAACAACCTGAAATGAAATTTATGGTTAAAACAAATGTCTTGAACTAAATTTCAGAAAACATGTGTTTGAAGTCCCAATGTCATTTTGTGTGAGAGACAGGCGTTCCGAGCAGGGATGCCCCAAATCCGCAACTTGTGAAAATGAAGTACTTAACCCTGTTTGCGGCTCTGATGGTAATTTGTATGACAATGAGTGCGAGTTACAACTAATTAATTGTGGGTAAGTGCAAAATTGGATTCATTTGAATGTGTCAGTGCAGTGTTAAGGTTTTGAGATGCGGTTTTTTTAGAATTTATTTTCCACTTAATTCTGCCTTCTTAAACAAGAAAAATTTACGAAAAACTGTTTTTTTGCTGCACGCTGTTGGAGATATTGCAGTCGCAGTCTCTTTAGCTCGGGCAAAGCCAGAACGCAAATAAGCACTTTGTGAGGTGACTGTGCCTGTGTTTGTAAATTCAATTTTTACTGGCGCTATACAACTTCAACTTTCAATCCATTGCAGTCGCATTGTCATTGAAGAATCACAATCACAAGGACTTAATGCAAATTAAATTTTGGGTTAAAACGATAAATCCCTAACTTCCACACAATTCGGACCAACAGATAGATTTATTTCGAAAATCCTTAGGAAAACTCTGACTGTGTATCGATTCTAACATTCTCCTGACTCATTTTTTTGTTTCATAGTCCTCAAAGATTTCGTGTAGACAAAGAACCTCTACACAAATGCCTGCACAAAGCGGAGAAGTGTAATGTTATTAAATGTGGAACAAACTACGATCCAGTGTGTGGGACTGATGATAAAACCTATGATAACTGGTGTCTACTACAAATAGCAACCTGCAGGTTAGTCTAGCGTAATGCGTAAATGACAAGATTTGTGCTCAGTACCAGTTTACCCCGATTCCCTGATGACTCAAAAATTTGTTGTATTTCCCCCAACCTCCATTTTAACGGTTTTACATTTCTGGATTAAACCAGTGGCAAACCTTTGCTTTGCTGCCGGGTGTCTTGCCGCACTTAATAATAATTTGCAAAATTCAGGGATTCTTGCAAAGCAAAATCTGAATTTAACAGTCAATCTAGGGTTCAAGTTCAAGAGGTTCGTTGTATTGTGTGAGAGCAATAGCAACTGTTACTGCTAAGTGCCAACCCACAACCAACCCCCGTATATTTACATGTTATGTTTCAAAATATCTCAAGTTTTAGTCAAATAATATGATTTATTTTTCAAAATATTAGTTATTGGGGAAGGGGAAGCCCTTATTAGGTTCACAGTGTCTA
>JAQGCM010002478.1:0-11142 GCA_034699705.1 Hymenaphorura dentifera
AAATGCCGAAAGTATAATAAAGAGTTAATTATTCTACGAAAACTTTTTTATTACTTCTTCTTTTGCGTGTTTTTTTGATGCGAAAATGATTTGCAATCGAGTGCAACTTATACGTTGGACATAAACTCACAGAAACATTATATATGGATAGCTGCCACACATCGTCTAGCCACTTTGTCTAGCTAAATAAAAACGAAATGAGACGCTTGATTTGAGGAATTGAGATGAAAAGGAGGACATCATGACACGTGTTTAATTTTATTTGTCTTGTATGATTGACTGGTGAAGGTGGACGATCCAAGTCTTCCGCTGAAGTTGAGGATAGAAAGAGTCCTTCTGAAGAAAACGTCCCTCAGCCACGCCATGACAGTCAATCTGGCCACTACGCGGAAGTTGCAGCAGCTGAAGCTGCAATCTCCTCAACTGAAAATCTCCTCAGAAACATTCAAGGTTTACTCAAAGTTGCTGCCGACAATGCCAAACAGCAAGAAAGACGCGTCAGTTTGGAAAAAGGTATTTGCAGTGCAGCTATATTCATAATTTACATTAAAAATAGGAACAAATTATTTATCTAGTCAAGCTCGAGGCAAGGCCAAGGAGTTTGTAATATTAATTGCTTTGGGTGTGAACGCACGGACTCCAGGTGAACATTATAGAATTCGGTTCAGCTATTCTTGAGTGAATATAATTATTAGGTAGTTTAAATCTAATGTGTAACTCAACGACTGATTGCTTTTTACAATTTCTTGATGATTTCATCGCGGCCTGGTTTTGTAATTTTTGATAAACGCGTTGTGCCAAAAGTAACTGACAATTTTACAAGCAGTACTGCTACCTGCTGTATGGATAGTGAGTTACGTACATTTTGGACCACCCTGCACTGTAATTCACTGGCACCGCTAAGGATTAGATGAAATTATATTAGAGCTGTTGCAGAATAAAATAAATCGTAGTCTATCAACGTTATTATTATAAATTATTATTGATGAAATTAGGGCCGCAAAGGAGAAAGTATTAAACACTGGGCTGGGGAAATTGTTGGAATATGGTGAATACTGTGAGACAAGAATTAATGAGACTGAGATTGCAAAGGACACTAATAATGCTAATGTGATGGGACGAGATGGTATAGTTGGACTATGAATGGAAAGCGTGAGGTTTGTTTATCTGGGGTGCGGTTTAGGACATTCTAAGACTAGAAAGCTGTGTTTGTTAGCTGAGTAAATAGAATAGAATTAAGATTGAATTGAATGCATACACTCCAACGGTTTACATTTCATTTCAGCTGACTTCAAAATGGAAATAATGAGGGAACGGGAATTAAGAGAGCAGTTGGAGAAGCAACTGGTTGAAGAGCGGAATCTGAGAAGTAAGTCATCTTCATTATCTGTTTCTTCTCTCAGTGGGGACCATTCGACTCCATTTCTCTTTCTTTCTTGCTTCCCACTTGTGGCTTTTCTTTTTATTCCCCAAGAAGCAAGATCCATCGGACTGAGTGAGTGAACGGAGTCCCATTCTCCCATTCCAATTCAATTCAATGAACGTCGGCATCCAGTCGACTGTCAACCAGGGTGAGAGTCGAATGAAAGCACAAAATTCCCAAAACTGACAGGAATGGGGATTGGGAAGAAAGAAAGCAAAAGAAAGAGAAAGAAAGATGGTCCCTCTCTAACTTGTTGACTTGTCAGAAAAATAAATGTTTCCTTCATTCTTTCACTTCAGTATACTACGAAAAGCGTTGGAAGAAGGAACGCAGATTTAGGAAAAAATTGGAGGATACTCAAGAGGATGATTCCGAGTCTCCCCAACACCACCATCACCATCAGCACCATCATCACCAACAGCAACTACATCCCATGCACGTCCATCATTCACATCTGCAACCAGCACAACAACAATTACTCAGTAATCAAGGTGACAAAGTCTCATCTGAAAATGCCAAATCATTGCAGGTTACTACTCCTGTTCCCAGTACGAATGGCAGCGCGAAAGGTGACGCCAGTGATCGGTAATCACATTATTCAGGGCAATCTTTTCTCACCAAATTCTCACCAAAATTTGTAGCTACTTATTGAGTCTAGATGTACAAGCAATGTACTGTAACTGTCTTGTCCTAGTTGTCCTATTTGTTCAAAAGTCGGGTATTTCGTAGTGAATAGTTAGATTCATTCTTTGAACAAGTGAAAAAATACATAATATTTCTGAGTAAGACGGTTTTAAAAGTAGTCAACAGCATGTTTATTAAGTCAGAAAAATTCAGTTGGGAAATAGAAAGTACCAATCGTTTGGGTTGTTTTACACATTCAAGGGCCAGATAATGAAATGAAAACAATTTGAACTTTTTCACCGTTAAGTTATTTGACCACTAATTCGGCAAAATTCACTAGAAATTAGTTCTCATTAAGCACGAGTCCGGTATATTCTGATTCCTGTCATAATCAGGTCCTTCGAAGCTTAGCTATGTTGTGAAACTACAACTCGGAATAGTGGTAATAGAGTTAATCAGGTCGGACGTCCGCAAGGGCAACTTCACACAAATGTTAGAACAGCATTTCACCATTCGTGTTTTTGGGAAGTGCGGCTTGGGTGCCATCTGGTCCGAAAGAACTCTACTTTTATCTATTTTCCAATTATTCCAATGCGAGCTAACCAGTATGCAGTATCAGTAATCAGTACCCTTTATTTCCTTTATAGTTTGTGGATCAGAAGCAGAAGAGATTTTAAAATTTGATTTGTGTAATCATTAACTCACCCTTCAGAGATTAATTACGTTTAGCCAAATTTTGAGACTCAGCTTTAAAAGTTCAACTTTTAAATTGATAAAGGCTATGTATTTCATATAATATATTGTAGAACAAATAAAATAACAAACACCCAACTAAATTCGACAAATTCTCTTTCTGCTGAATTCGTCGAATCTACTAAAAGTTTAACTAAAGTTTCCTATTAATAAAATATATAAACGCTGTCCTGAGTACTTAACCTCATTTGGGGTGATAAGAATTTTAAGAATACGATTACGATAATTGAAATGAAGTGTGAACCACACTTTAACGTAATAACTATTTGCTAGAATTGTTATTAGATTATTACTGCGGCTTAAGATTCAGTAAAGCAGCGGTTTTAATTTTATTGTTGTTCTGTGGTTAAACGTGTTTATTTGGCTCGTTTGTTTTTGTCTGTTAAAAAACTAAACTAAGGAAATTGTCATCCTTGACAGATTTTTTACCATGTACATAAACGATTTCAAATGTTTTTGTTGTTATTCACAGGGAATAGTGCAAGTATTACTAGGACTAAATAAGTGCAAGGAGTAAATTGATAAATGCGCTTAGTCGACTGATACTCGAATGGAATGGATGACTTTAAATCCTTACTTAGTTATTTGGATAAACTTACTGTTGAGACGACTAAGCTCGTTACTAATTGTTTAGTCTTTAGTGCTTAGTAGAAATAAACGAACAAACAATTTTGAATGTAATGAACACAGGTAGGTGCGCCACGCCATGCATGTACAAAACAATCAGGGGAAAAAACAGTAAAGGTTGTACCCTGTCATGTACTGTAAGCAAGTCAAACGTTGTTTGACCAAGTATTATTAATTATTTATTTGTAAATTTACACTTGTTAGATGAAGAGGTAGCCGAGGAACTAATATTAATATTTAGCGTTGAATCAATCTCTGTTGATTTTCAATGATACTCATTGCGTGTACTTGTACACCAAACAACCGGTGTGAATGACTGAATGTTTGTATGTTCGTGTGTGTAATGCATGCATGCATGGCCTGAGCCATGAGATGAAACACGTTTCTTAGGTCAATTATTCGTATGTATTTAATTGATTGCATTTGCAGTGCATTCAGGTGAGTGGGCAAGAAAACAACGAAGATATGCATCTTCACAACAATTAAGTATTATCCACATCATACCACAACAGTACAGTGCACTCCGTTTGTTTAATCGTAAGACTTGCACGTATTTATGATTACATTATGCGATACACCAACCTTGTAAACCCTTCAACACTCTTAAGTCTAGCAAAACGAATACATACGTAAATATGGCTTCAAAAATTATCTCGTTTGTGTCTCTTTTTATTCTGTGATGCGACAATTCAGAACATGAAATTCATCCAAAGGAGAAAACAATTATTTAAGATTAGACTTCTGTAGAATTACTTGAATCAGCCCCATGGAATCGAAGAATTGACTGGTTTGTCAGCATTAAATGCATGAAATAAAACTGCACTGAAACTGATTTTTTCCCAGTTTGCAGTGTGTAGTCAAGTCAAGGGCATTGAGGAGCGGATTTTTGTGGATAAGCTTAGCGAAATTTAGAAACCAGCATGGAAATAATGAATATGAATACGAAAGGTGAGCACACTCTGAATTCATCATCAAAGGGCACAGGATATTTCGTAATCCTTGTGGCGCTGTTTTAAAACTGCACAGACGTCCCAGGTAGCTTCTTGAATAGATTCTGTGAAGAATTATGTCTGCGAATTGGATCTTTTTATAATATCGGAGAATGAAGACTTCATTTCGCATACCCGATTAGTTGTGTAATGGTTGTAGGGATCGTGTAAGACCTTTCCTAGTGCTTGAGTACCCGCATAATTTAGACTACATCCTACTTGTTAACGAAATGGATAAAAAATCCTTTTGAAGCAGTTTGGACTGCCTCCGTAATACAATAATGTTAGCTTAGCAGCCAAATGCCATCACCTAGAGCAATAGAGCGAGTCGAAGATATATCATTTGTGCAACATGCGTTTCTGAATGTGCAAGCTGTTATTACTTGTATTTGTTTTGTTTTTGAGCGAAGCAGTCGTAAACACAAAGTAGACATTGGGATTCATGGTGTGATGAGGTATTTCTTTAATTTTTATATTTAAGCATGTCAATTGGAATGGGAATGTATGTGATTCTAAAGTAGAGAGTTGAATGTAAGATATTAATTTGTTTAAACTGAGGACGATTTAATCTTGGAAATGATATGTGGAGTGGAGTCACTCAAGTGTAAGGGTTGGAGCTGAGTTGAATGGGAATGTTTGGAATGATGGAGTAAGCAAAAGCAAAGAGAACGCATCGTTTCATCCTCATATTCTGGAGCAAAATATTAAAAGTAATTAAAGAAGGGTAGAAGTGGTAACTGGTCCTGATTGTAGTTGTAATATTCGTAGCATCCAGAGGTAGGAGGAGGGAATGTGTGATATGTGACTTCATGCTTGACTTGGAGCACACAATCACATAACATAGACTCAGATCCGGTTTCACTTTCAATTCACCTACCTCCTTCCTCCGTCCAATGTTCTAATAATTTATTACAAAGATAATTCTCATTGGACTTGTAACCGACAACCGTCTGCGTGTAGATTGCTAATTTGGAATTAACCATTCCATGTAAAGAGGATTTTACGTGTGCGGGTTGTTGGTGGAACAAGAGCAAAGTACTTGTATGACAACACGAAGATACACACAGATTATGAACCACATAAATTATGCCAGAGTGCTTCCCTGTTAACGACTCCAGACGTTAATGGACAAACTCTCCTGCCTAGGCTAACGCCATCACATGAATCCCATATAAAATGCAAGGCTCATGTTCCCTCCAACACTATGTAATTGACTTCTCAAGTTCATCGTTCCAATAAAAATTAATAAACCCATAAAGTGAACGTGCTTGACCATTTTATTTCCCCTCAGAATATGGTTAGTTGAACAAAGTAAAACTTAAAATCTTCCGTTTTGTGTGCTCAAAAGTTTAAAGGAAAGTTTATTAGTGTGAGTCAGGGAGTCAGGTGCACTAGTGAATGATGTATGGGTATCATGTATGATTTATCAATGGAAGATCGTGTGTATTCTCTGTAATCCTCTTCATTTATGTCCATCCTAATCATAGGCTTTCAATTTAAAATCCACTCCATGTACAACAATCCACTTATTTATCCGCACATCTATTCAAATCGTTTATTTGGACTGGTACATATTCCATCATTTTATGGTTGGTGGTCCGGTCTCATCCTCCATTAAAACAAACCTGCCATTTACTACCTTTCCTTCCAACAAAATTACTCAAATGAATTTATGAATTCCTTTTCCTTACGAATGGACAAGTTTTCAGGTTTAAGCGTGAGATATAAATATCCAATCCTATTCTCAACAGATTTTGTTCCTGCCCTGTACAAATTTTTAACATTTCGAAAGCAAATGTCTTTTTGGATTGTTAAAGATAATGTCAAATCGAAAATCAAAATTATACGAAGATCCATGTTGTTGAAAAAGTTGCTGAAAACTTTTGCACTAAATCTTAACCCGAAATTCAAACACTCGGATGAATTTAGCTGAAGCTCTGGGTATGCACAAATAATGATAAGATACTCGTGTGCAAGAGAGTGGAACTTAACAAATTCTTATCAAAAACTTATTCTTAAACTAAAACTCAAATTGTTTTCTTTGAGCAAATTGCACACTTTGGTTATGTGTGGTTTAATCCGTCAAGTCAGGCATATTACTATCTCAGAATGTCAAACAGTCACGCTTATGTGTTCTTCCTGGAGTTGGATAGTTGGGACGTATGCAAACAAAAGAGTTTTACCAAAGAAAACTTTAAGAGCTCAGAATGCAAACTCAGAAAAGTGTAGAATAATAATCAAGATACGAGTCGGAATTCGGAATGATGCTTCTTAATGTGAAAGTTTCCAAGCCAGAACTTGAAAGGATTCGTCGTCTTGAAGGTTTGCAATTCTGTAAGATTTGCAAGGAAATGAAGACCCCAGATGAAATAGTATGTTTTTGTAAATTAATAAAATAATTTATGTGGTGCTCTATATTCTATTACTCCCGTTACTACTTGCTAGTAAAAGTACAGACTTGTCGTCAACTAGCATGTCTTTTTCGAATATATTGTGTCATTCAAAACTAAGATGGCTAGAACTTTCCTTTCTCAAAGTGCTGCAATTAGTGCAGAACTTTTTGTGTGAGAATCTAACTCATTTTCTTCAAGATCAGTTAAACCAGCACTATAGTGTCTTCATTAGCGCCAGCCTAAAATTAAAATAATTTTAGTTAATCCTACTTCTCCTTTGATGTTTGAACTTTTCAATTTGTTGTAAAGGATGTTTCAAAGTGAACTTGTATACCTTTTAATGACAAACTTTTAGCACACGGGTCTTACTCTAATGGATTCCTGAAGGTTCGACGAATTCTAAATTTTTAATTAACTCAATTAATTATACATTTCTTGCAAGTTTTTAGGTCCAGTTTGTTTGGAGATTTGTTGAACAGTGGTATTTGCAACTTGAAAAATGTAGAATCTAGAAGTGATATTAAAAAAACATTGCTGTGCCGATAAGTAAATAGTGCCGGTAAGTCTACTTACTACTACTGTCTAGCTAGCAATTGTCTTACTTACCTGTCCTCTCCTTTCGCAGTAATGTAATAATTCAAGATGAGTTTGAACCATTTCCTGGAATGTGATCACCGAGGAACATTTCGTTCGAGCGATTTACTTCGTAGATGGGCAGCAAGCATGCTGTCCTGTAAGACCGCCGGAGTTCACCACAACAGAGGTTTGGCGTCAAATGATCATCCGATAAATGCTCAGCATTTCAAATTCAAAATTCCAATTAATACCGGTGAGACTTGTATTAGCAGTCTAAAAATACTTTTTTACACTTTGCGAGAGAAGAGGAACACTCATACATTACATACGGAAATGACTGTATATTGCGAAACTTTCTCGCTTTACATGTTTCCGTCGAAAACATTCAGCATTCAGAACTCGTTAGAATTCGTGGTGACACAAAATCACAACAGGTAGGGTTGTATTTTCGCTTTACATGACAAAAGACTCCGATTTTTAGATTTGACCTGTGACCTAAATTTTTCACAGCTATTCTAGAAAAGGTCCTATAAAAGGAACTCATTCATTGCTTTTCACATCATTCAACGCTATTTTCTTTTCTGCTTTCGTAGTAAAATTTTATTCTAATTTTTTTGATTTTGAAATTAATTCCCTATTAAACCTCCTTTTATTAAGTATGTACGATCCGGATTTATACGACTCTTGCAGTGAATTCCAGCGCAAAGATGCTCGAAAATTCATTCCGTACATTGTGTCTGAAATGGACTGGAGAAATGTTGAAACAATTCTGGACTTTGGCTGTGGATCTGGGTTCAACACCAAGAACGTTCTCCTGCCGCTAATAGAAGAGACTCAGAGTAGCCCTCATGTGTTTGCAATTGATGTCTCCAAACCAATGATAGACTTCGCTTCAACCGTTTACAAGCATCCAAAGGTTACCTACATGGTGGCTGACGTTATGAAAGATGACTGCGAATTTCCCTGCAAATTCGACAAAGTTTTCTCCTTTCATGTTCTTCACTGGATCTTGGATCAGGAGTAAGTAATATTTAATATACAGAAAATAGGACTTCTATCGTAACTGATCTAAATCTGAATTTACCAACCACTAGATTCAGTTAGTGTTGCATGAGAAGTTGCTAACTTGCATAATTTCAGCAATTTTAAAATTAAACTCAAATTTGTTGACTCTCTTGGTCTCCCTTATTGGCTATGCTTGCGAAACCGTACGTTGTTTAATCTACTAATTATATCTGTACGATGTATTCTGTGAACCAATACTTTAACTCCAGCACGTTGTTCGAGTTTAAAATAATAGGACCGGAGGTTAGTAAATAATCACAGTAATTGGGATTTGAAACAAATTTACTCAAGTTCAACGAGACTGATGAGAACTTAAGTATACAATTGTTGCAAGAAAAGCACAGGGAAAATAAGAGATCCGGTTCTACACTGGAATTAAAAATAATCAGTTGATTACAGTGTGAAATTATCTGATAAAAACGTGCTAATTGTGTGATTTATGGCAGCAAAAAATTAAAGTCAGACCAAGAAGAATTATGAGACGATGCAATGCAACGGGTTGCAACGGTTCGTTGAATTTAACGCGTGGTTGACTGAATGTTGAAAATTAAGGATCCGTGCGAATTGTTCGCGGGATTTCTTTCTATTCTAAGTGCAAAATACAACTTCATATTTTGTACAAGGACTTCAACTATAATTTTAATGTAATGACATGTTTACAGAAAAGCCCTTCAGCAGTTGTACAATTTACTCAAGAGCAACGGTGAAATCGGGATATTCTTTCTCACTAATGCAGCCGTATTCTCTGTGTACGATTCCATGAGTAGAAATCCTACTTGGGCGTCCTACCTCACTGTGAGAAAGTTAATTAATTTCTTCATTTATTCCATTCAAAATATTTTACGACAAATTTTGCAATAAATTTGTTCAGAAGTTCTATAAGACTAGTTGCACTAAGTGACACTAATTCGAATTCTCTATTTCGCAGGACGTGAATAAGTATATTCCTAAAACATACTTTAGTCTGGAGCCTGCTAAAGATTTACTAGAAGTCATGAAAGGAATTGGCTTCGAAGTACAAGAATCAAGAGACATAGATCGGACATTTACATTCACTTCAGTGGATGCATTGATTGGTATGTATTTTTAATTTAGATAGAAGCTCAAATTTTTGAAAGCTAAAACAATATTTTCTTGTCTGTAGACAATGCAATGGCGGCCAACCCATTTGTCCACAGAATTCCGACAGACCTTCATGATCAATACAAACAAGATTTTAGGAAACATTTCGTCCCTCTGGTGAATCGTGTGGAAACTTCAGACACTTCCCACTTAATTGAAGTTAAATACAGTGTCGCATTGCTGAGAGCTCGCAAGATTTAATCACTGGAGATATATTATATTGTAGCAGTGCAGTTTTACCTGGAGAAAGTATTGACGTCTGTTCTGGCATTGTCAATACTATAGATTTTCACGAAATAGACATCCTCTTCTAATCATGGATGAAATTTGCTTCCACAAACAAAATGTTTTGAATATGGCAGTATAAGTAATTATGTTATAACTCTTTGGGATTGGAGTTATTGGCTTTTTGATTCTAAAAAATTATATTCCGAATTTAGGAAACTGAATTTAAAGTGTTAATCAGGGAATCCCTCGAAATTACAAATTTAGAATGCAAACAAATATGCTACTTAAATGTATTTGTTTTGTTTGGAATTTGGCGAAGTCGGAATTAGTTTCACTCAATTGTGATTCTATTCGTCAAATAAAGTTATACTATGATGATGTAATTTTATTGACTAAAATGCACATTTGCTTCAAAAGCAATTAGGTATTTTTGGGCGAGCGAGCGAAGCGAACGTAGCGAAGTCCTTATAGTTGATACAAATGGCATTTTGTTATGTATGTGAGCGTTTTTTATATCCAAACAATATTTCAAAAACTATTTGACCGATCTGGCTCAAATTTTGAAGGGAGACTAATCTCGGGGTGTAGATTACACATTTCGACAATTTGGACCCTTAATGTTAAAGGGTACACTCCAAACCGACCCTTTTGGAGTCGGTATTTGCAAATTGAATCCTCGGAAATCCTACGTTTTGCAATTAGCGTTGTGCTCTGATGGCTATAGGCCAAATTCAATTCGCCAAAAAATTCTAGACGTAGACACACCTGGCGCACATTCTCTGGCAAAGGCACTATTGATTTGTGGAATTCAGATTTTTTAATTCGAGCAATTAGAGTTAATTTTGCCCAGTTTCTTTTGTGTAATTCACTGAAATTGGGTTTTTGCAGATATTTTAGAGTGTGTGGATCCAGCTTCTATCAAAAAGTAGGTGAAATCTGAACTAACATTTGTAAAGGTTGCTTAGTTGGGTGCCTATTGAAATTCATGGTAACAAAACTTGGGATTGGTTGTCCTTTAGTGACGGGACTTATTAAGCTCCTTCGCTTCGCCCTTCTATGGCGCAAACCGGGACGGGCACGGGACGACATAAACCCTAGTAAATAATTAATTTTCTAGAAATATCGCATTACTCGCCAAGGAGCCAGGAAGGACCCATTAGGAACTATTAGTATACATTTCATTGCCTATTCCTGAAAATGAGCTTTCAAGCAAAGTAGTTGGATATAATTCAATTTATTATTGCAATTTGTAACTTATAAATAGAGAGATCTCGAAAACGATACTGTGACTGTAGAGCCGTACTGTAACTAAAATTCATGACGTTTCAATGACGTCAGAGGG
>JAQGCM010002479.1:0-11141 GCA_034699705.1 Hymenaphorura dentifera
ATTATTCTAGACGCATGGCTGTTAATCAACCAACAACCGGAGGAAGGCAGGTATATGCTAAATGCAAGTTACCCGAACTCGGGTAACTTGAAGAATTCTAGCTTCTCCTTTGTAAACATTGAGGCATGGCCTGGAAATAATGTTAAGGATCATGAATGCAGTTCATGCATGGGTCTGCTTATGTAATCCTTTTTGATCTTATAGAATGGGACCAACGAGGAAGTGAAACTCATGCCAACCATGGCATGGATTTTACCTGACTGGAGTTTACCGTACCGCACACGTATTGCAGGTGCAACGTTCGTTCGTTCACATTCTCATATCTTATTCAAAAGGACAGAATCGATTCACAGAAAATATTCTCGAGGAAAAGTACTTGGCTGGATTCTAGTGTGATACTGTGACACTTTTTGTGACTTTATCTTCGTACTTGTGCCGATCTGCAGAGAATGACGAATACGAAAGTAAATCGGGGTTTGGTTACAAATGATAGCAGGTTTCACTTGCAGAATGCTGTTTTCAATAACATTTAATACTTGAGCAGGATTATTATTATGAAGTTTCTCACCGAATTTGGTACTTTTCCACGTTGTACGCCAAGAAATGTACAAATACTGAAATGGTATAATCAGGTTTAGTTAAGCTATGTAGTTCATATTTCATATTCAAATCAATTACGGTTTTATTGTGCTATTAATGCAGGGCTTTATGTAAGTTCACAGCAAATAATATAATGCCATCCCACTTTGTTTGATTAGAATGTGATAAGTTGTTGTACACTTCTACTCCAGCCGGCGGCCAAGCTGTGGAGGTGTCGAAAATATGAGATTAACATCCACGCTTCTTCTCCGGTCGGCGAATCCCTTCTACTGACAAATTCACTAACAATGAGAACCACAGGTTAGTGGTTTTCATGGGTGTTATGAGTTCCATATTTTAATTACCGTTCTTTCTACTCTAACTTATTGAATGCAAGGTGTATTCTGCTACTTGCTTGAATTATCTGTATGATATCTAAACTTTTGTGATCGTGACCACTTGTGAGATGTAAATCAAGCATTCCATATTAATGTGGCTCGCAAATCTCATAACTTGAGAGCAGTGTTCCGTTTCTTCTAGGCAAAACTAATTTCTTCCGGACACTGGATAAAATGGAAGAAAGTGGAACGAAATGTTCTGAAACCTTTGAAACAGTTTGCAATGCTAACCATGTGGCTTCTCTTCAGTTTAAAATATTTCATTTTCCAGCCAGTTTCGGTAATAGAAATCTCAACAATGTAACAGTTTAGCTATATTGCCTGCACTTCGCCTTCGACTTGTGGAAACAACAACGACTCAAAGCAAACTGCAAAAAGTTTAAAAATTTCAAAATATTAAGAATCATTACAAAATTCATTGCATACAAAGTCAGAGAGTATTTTATAACTCGTCGTAAAAAACTTTTGCGCCAGTACTTAGAAGCGGTTACTGGTACATCGGAAAACTACTGCATTGAATATATTGAATTCGAGATTAACGTAGTCCAGCTTAAGAATTAAGAATTGCAGTGGGGTGACTGCATCAATGCGTCATACGCCATCCTATCATCAAGGATTTCAATAGCAAACCCTGATTATAAAACCTGAACACATCAGAGCAATAAACAAAATACCGTTGTGCTTCAATGTATTATTAGGTCGTATTTAATTAAATATAAACACATTCGGGTGGGTTAGTAAGGTATACCTATGCATCCTGTGAAAATTCAGTTTCTTCCATTTCTTCCTAAATTTTCTTTTGTTTCGTTCACTTTCGTCGACCGGTTTTCTCCGCTTTCGTCCAGGTGGAAGAATCCAATGCTTGAAAGCCTTTAATGTTAATACAACTTCTTTATTACCCTAAAATGATGTTTTTTATTTCATTATTGAAGCATCTTATATAAAGCACCTAGTAAATTGGCATGCAATTTGCAATGGTCGAATTGTGCCGAAGGAAACGTTGAAAATTTTTAGAAGCACAGTGCTACAATAAAATCGTGTGCTTTTAAATACAGTAAATATTACGAACAACAACTGACAATATTTTAGATTGGCTCGAATGTCCGGATCCATCTATCTTTGAGTAGTGCATTTGGATTCATGTAAGTCCGCCGATGCCGCCGAACAATCACCCATAAATACTGGCCTTTTTTTGGCAAATTTTGTTGCCATGGAATTTCAAGCTAATTTTCACGCAAATTATGTTTTCCTATAAACAAACGATAAGTTTAAGATCAAGTTTTATACGCTTATAAAGTAAGACGCGTCAAGTAGTGCAATGGCTTGAACCCTGGTGCGATTACCAGGAGGGTCGCGGGTTCAACTCCGCCTACCTGCACCCGCGTCTAATCCTGGAAACTGGACTGTTCTGGGTCCCCCGAGTTGGCGCGAGCCTAGGAGTGGGGTGTTCCTCAGTGTGAGGGTCCAATAAATTTTTTGTTCAACAATATTTTATCTAGTTGTCGTCTTCACGTCCAGGAAAGCGTTTTTACGCTGTTTTAAGTGATTTTTTGAGTTACCGTCGCTCTAATTTCTGAATTCTGAGACAAGTAGAAAAGTTTCAACGTGTGCATGATGTGCCAAATAAGATCAAGATCGATTGGCAAATTTCTTCACTTTAGCAAAAAAAATGTCCAGATTTGCTAGTCTCACCTCTTTAGCTATGCTAGACAGACAGCCTCGAAACCCGGATTTTTTATGCCTGTCAAATTTTTGCAAATCGAGCATCGCAAACTGATGGAAAATAATTGCCTCCAATGATATTTCTATATTGACATGGCACACTGGCATACTTGATTGGCCTATTTCTACAGCTTCACCTTAGGGACTCAAGGATCCTCATCATTCTTCTCCAAAATGGACACACGAATGGATGAGTCTCTTAGGAACAGTACCAGTAGATTGAGATTGCACAAGACTAGACTGCAGTGCAGACATTGAAAATTTTGTTTGAAAAGGCTAAGAACAAAAAGTGATATCAACACTTCGAGTCATCCTTAATTTTAAAATATTGGAGATATTTCTGTCAACGCGTAATTGAGGACGACATCATGATAAAATTGAAGCCAAGGCTAGCACAACTAAAGCGAGTAAGTAGCTAAGAAGAATTGATGGCAGCCGTGCAGAAAACTTTGTCACATTCACTCTCTATTTTCTTCATCAAGTTCCCAAAGACTGACTCCCAATCCTAGTTTCCTAGTTACCCGAATCCGGGGATTATGTTCGGGTGGGCTTGGTTCATGCCAAGCTAAGCCATGTGCTAATTTTTTTTTGATTCAGCTGATTTTGCATTAAACTATGAGTACGACAGATTAGTTTGCATTCGTTGAACAAACTTTGCAAAGCAACAGTAAGAAATTAATTCAATCTATTTTCCCCCACTTTTTTGCAAACGTTTCTCATTCTGAGCACATCTCTTAACGAATTTTGAAATTTATTGCTGATACAATCTGCTTGGTTCTGATCCTTTAAGAATTTGAAATTCTGTTTGCTTCAGAATTCCAAATCCTTTGAAAGTGCCTCTGAATTTATTGCAAATACGTAGAAGTCGAAGTTGACTCTGACCTTTTGTCGTACGATGCATCGGATTACTGTCCAATACAATTGTTTACTCTCATTATAAAACGAACTGAGGCCTGAGGACCAAATTTGAAAGGACAATATGATATCTTGGAAATACCCGGGTAGTCCGCTTTCCGCTCACCATAGTTTTCCTAAGCCGAATTGAATTCAGAAACACGTCCGCTCTAATACAAAGTTCCTGACTAGAATTGAGTTCTTGAAGCTCCGCTCCGAAGAAAGCCCAACAACAAAGAGGATCTTAACCTGAGAACACACACAGACACAGGGCAGAAGGAAGCATATAAGCCCCTTCATGCTGAATATCACTTAGCATGCATGATTCATAAGACTGGCGTAAATACATAGACAAACAAACAAGGCTTTTCCACCCGGTAGTGTCTATTTTGAGCCCAGACGCTCTTCCGGAAAACAATTAATTCTCAAACAGGATTCGTCTCCAATGTAAGCAGAAGCTCACACGCAGCAGGTTAATTTGTAAAGTGCTTTAGCATGTAGCATTAGGCATTACCTCCAAGTTTGCGTAGCATATTTCCTTCTGCCTGACTGACGGTCAGGCGCAAGTCAAGAATCACAACTTGCAGAATTTTTAAATAAATCTTGGAATTATGAGCTGTATCGGTCGGGGTCGAAGATGAGTCAAAATCCGATATTGTGCGCCGTGACGCGACCTCGTAACAGGTTCTATCTAGGCAGCTACGAAACTAATAAATAGGTAATAATAATACCCGGCAAAAGCTCAAATTTCCTGGCCTGGGGTCGAATCTCTGAAGACTTCAACATGAGTGTGCACATGATAAATGTTTAAAAGGATGGCTTGGTTCGTTATCTGAGAAGTACACGAGAAAAGTCAATTTAATTTGGAAGTCGAGTTCTTGTCTAGCAGGAGCAGGTGCCTGAATGGTTATTGCTTACTCCTGGGTCCTGGCGGTGGTTTACCAACTGCAGCACCTCAGGCACAGGAGTGGGAGCCATGATCTTATGCGATTGCGATATTCGAATCCACGACTTCCTTGTTGTTTTTTCTATTTTGTTACGTACGCTCTGAGCTCATCTGCTGAAAAAAGATCTGGAGAAGGTGCGGTGCACTCGCTAAAAGTTTGGTGCGTGATAGATGCTCTCCTAACTTTTGTCTGTCAGATTAAGATAGAAAATTCGATTTTGTGGAGCAAGAGTTCATTGCATTCTCTAGCTGTATTTAGTGGTAAATGTTTTATGCGATACGATACGATTCGATTCGATTCAAGCGTAATGGAATTTTAGAACCGTCTTGGCTTTTAGAATCACTCGTTGGGGGGTCAAACGTTGTTTGTGGGAAATTTGACTTTGGGCAAGTCTGTACTGCTAGTAACCTAATCGGGTCACTTTTAGAATACCAACTAGGTCAAGTTAGGTTAGGTTATGAAATAATATCGAGAACGAGATCTGGCAACTGGGTCATAGGTCATCCGATCTCGCGTGGAGCTCTGAAGCTGAGGGGCATACTGTATTTCTTTTCTCCTGAGTTTTGATATTTTATTGTAAAAATATCTGAGTTTGAGAAGCCAACGAACGCGAATTAATGATCTGCTCCTCTGCACTTTTGGCATGGAAAAGTAAACAACGCAGGCAAAGTTGTGTGCTTCCTTCCTTTGAAAGATTCGTTAGACAAGTTAGACTGTGTACTGTGTACTTTTAACGTTTGCTTTGCGGCCCTAATTTAAGTCAGGCAATCATGAAAGTAGGTCAATCGAATTTGATGGGTTCTATTTCAAACTAAACAAATGCAATTGTTATTTTCTTTGAAATTCTAGTAAATTACTCTAGGGCCAATAAACTAGTCAGTCGGGATGTCTGAACTCCGAACTCCGCTGCATTTGGGTGAGAGGTTTATTTCGCTGGCATTCGAATTTGCAAAACTATTTCAGGGTTTGACCGAACCCCGAACAAATAAAGTCGAACTGATGCTGATATGAAAATGGGAACCAGAGTTAAGTGGATGTGCTCATTAGAGAGTCACACTTTGCTTTATTTGGTGAATATTGGATATGGAATTTTACAATTATTCATCATTACAACGAGTGAACTAGTAGTGCATTTTATTTGGCATAGGCATAACATGGTGTTTGATATTGACAGTCAACTGTCATAAATAAAATTCATGTGTCAAACTGTTCTAGACTAGATTCTAGTCCTAGTGGAATGCAAAAAGGCTTAATTATTATTAAGGGCAGGAACAATCGTGGGCACGGCACAGCACGAGCACGAGCATAACAAAAAGAAGCTTAAACGAATTCTAATAGGTTAACTAAAAATCGGAGAATAATTCTTGTTGAGTGTCAGAAATCCGGGTCATTTTCCAAGAGTCTGGGTAATCATCAAAATTATTGCTGTCTCCGTCCGAAGTCACTTCTGGAATGATTGGCGGCTGTTAAGATAAAGATAACCACATACAAAATTTGATTAAATTTAAGAATTAATTTGGAAATATTGTTTTGATGTTTGAGGATTTACCCGAAGGAGTCTATGGTAAACTTCGTACCAATCGAATCCAAGGAACCACTTGTGATTTTTCACATCTTCTGTACCATTCTGTAAGTTATAGTTTTCAAAAATTATAAAAAAATTATCTTGAGATGAACCAAGAATTCCTTTAAAAGAAATTTCAAATGCTAGGATCAATTATAACCTCCAAATTCCCCAATCGCTCATCACAATCAACGACCAAAAGTTTTTTGACTAAATCTTTGGCAATGGAATCTGTCAAGTCTTCGGGCCAGTCTACTTTCCCAGCCAAAATTCTCTCATATTTGCTAAGATATTTATCATCATAAAATGGAGGGCAGCCGCAGAGCATTTCATAGATGAGTACTCCCAAACTCCACCAGTCCACAGTTGTATTTTGGCCTAAGCCTCGAATAACCTCAGGAGCCAAATACTGTGGAGTTCCACACAATGTCCAAGTTCTAAAAGGGTAAACATGAACAACAATTGAAATCACAAATCATAATAATCCTCCAAATAATGTTCCTAGAGCTGGAGCAGGGGCCGCATAATATTGAGTCTGTATGCCTGACTGCACACAAAATGCAATAATGCACTCAAAAAGTACTTTGAAAGCAATCAATGTCGTCACTCGTCGACGATGTTCTTTCTCAAAAGAAACTTGAAACTCGTGAGGCTTCAGGCAATTCAAGAATGAACAAGAACCGCCAACGACTGACAGACTCTCTCGTTTTACTCACGCTTTTCCATCTCGAAATTCAAAAGAGATGCTTTGAATCAGAATCAATAAAATGCTTCTCTTCCTCTCTCATTCACTCACCTGTCTGTAACTTCCTTGGCGAATCCAAAGTCTATGATTTTTAGGTGACCCTCTTTATCCAGCAGTAAATTCTCTGGTTTCAGATCTCGGTAGACAATGGATTTGGAGTGAAGGTACTCAAGAGCACTCACAATTTCTGCGGCGTAGAAAGAACCTACAAAATCCATCACACGATTTGAAAATTTGAATCAAATCCTTTCATTTCTGCACGTTCAGCAAATATTATGAGTTCGTCCATATCTGTTTTCGCCATTCGAATTTAAATTTGAATGGAAGAGAAAGTTGCTTTCTCCAGAGAGAAAAGTGAAGCGCTCTTATAACCATAAAAATCTGACAGGGAATTGTAAAATTCAAAAGTAATCAAGATCAACTAAAATAGATTAAAAAAGGACAGCGTTGACGTCTTAATTGGCCTTTGGGCTTAGAATAGAACGTTTTGGGTACGTAGTGGAGACAATTAATTGAAGCATTCAGAGTCCAAGGCTTGACTTACTTGTTGAACTTGAGAAGTGCCCTGCACTTCGGAGATATGAGAAAAGCTCACCACCGCAGACATAGTCAAACAACATGTAAATGTTGAATTCATCCTTGTAGTGCCATTTCCTGAAAACAAAATATTTACAGAATTAAGCAAAGTCAAGAAAAAGACATTTGCATCGTGTTGAACGAGCACAATGCAAATGCTGCAGTGGTAATCCGTCAAAGTGTCAGTCCTGTCAACATCAATAGGGAGAAAGGCTTGGCTAGCTTCTTTTTTTAGTTTCGTAAGCTAAGGCTGAAAGCGCAGCCTTGTGAATTTTTCAATGTTCATAGCTGACTCATCGACTCAAGTAAACTACTTAACAAGTGTAATTAAAAATTAAATTAAAAATACCATAAACTGGCTTCAAAAATTGTGCAATTTAATACTAAAAACGTTGGAAACCGAATAAATTAAAAATGATAAAGTCACTTAATTGTTATAACCAGCTATAACTGTCAAAGTTAGGCTGTAGTGCTAGTTGTGTGATGAACTTACAATTCGACAATGAAAGGATGATTGACTTTTCTCAGAATATTTTTTTCATTCTTGACATGATCCACCTGCTTGAGTCTGATGAGATCAAACAATGAAAGAATTTTGAGTGCTCCAAATTCCCTTGTGTTCATATCCTGCACAAGTGTGACGCGTCCAAACGAACCTTCTCCTAAAATATATTCAAATGAACAAGAATTTAGAGCATCATCGTAGTAGAATTTTTAATGCAGACATTTCAGGATAGGACCCCTTTTCATTATAAATGAGTTGGCACATTGAGATGGAGATGGACGAAGAGCTTTTCCTTTTCTGCTCGGTTTGGCAGAAAATGAATAATTCACAAAGTGGTAATACGACTAGCACTAGGACTGACAAAGTTCAGTTTAACCTTATTCTTATTCATTCAAATTCAAGGGGTTTTCAAGTAGCTCTTCAACTTTTAGGTAGGCAAAGCGCTGCGATAGCTTACACAGTGAAAAAGTTTTGTGCAGGGTGAGCCAGTTTTAAAACAATCCAAACCTTTCTTTCTTCTTTCCGATGAATTAGTTGTGGAGTAAGAGAGCTCTTCATGCAATTTTGCAAAAAAAAGTTGTTGCCCCAAGCCCAGCAATGGAAATTTTTGTAATATTAAATCGTAATTCGACGAAACATATACATATATGTATGGGCCGAGGTGGTGTGCCTAAATAACTTTGCTTCCAAGATCTAAACGAATTCAGCCAGCGCATAGGCTCTCGAGAAATTTAGTTCTTTAGCATTTTAGATGATTTCAGCATTCAATTTCAAGTTCAATTCAAACGACAAACTTATGATTGGATTTCAATGTCAAACAGAAACAATTTGTCTTTGCTGAGCTGCTGAGTTTGCCGAAAACTCGGCAAACTCATTCAATTTCAGTCCTTTTGATACAAAATCCACTCAGACTGCGGCTAATATTATATGCTTAGAGATTTCTAAAGACTCTAAAAAGTTCCGCTCGTAACTTAGGATAAAAGTCCAGCACGCGTGTTTTATTGTGGTTGTATTGTAGCTCGCCTCAAATAAGCTATTTTTAAGTTCAAAATGGAAATGAAAAAGGCAAAGCAAAAAAAATCTGCTGCATTTTCTATTTGCACTCGTAGTCCTTCTGAAGGCTATCAAATCTGGATTCAAGGGGTTCCTTTGCTTCCTTCTGCTTGAGTAAATCCAACTTGGCAAGAAAGTTTCAACAAACTAAGGCGAACGCGAAGGCAAAAGTTGTTAAAAAAGGCAACAGATTCCGACAAACAAGGGAAAGAGAACAAGAAGGAACGAAGGAAGCATTAATCTCACTATAAAATAAATTGTATTAGAAAACAAAACAAAACCGTGCACCCGGTGTACTCGGTCAGGATAAAAATCTCTTCTCCTCCAGGCATGAGAGGAACAGATTAAAGTCATAATTTAAAAGACTAGGCAAATTGTTTCTGATGGGTTGGTTCGTTTGCCGGGGCTTCCCTTTTATTTTGTAGTGCTTTTTTAGTATGTTTTTCATTCTCTGGCTGTATGCTCTGTGCTCATGCCCTGGTTGAAAAAAGAAAAGAATTGCTCCATTTACTTTAACTGCTTTGCATCCATAAGCCGTAAATAATTTCATCATGAAAGGAAAATCTTGTTCTAGAATCTAAATCGTTGCAAGTATATATGCATTTATGCATGCATGGTTTTTGGCAATTTGTCCAGACTGAAGACATGAGCTGAGTGGTAAACAAACTGCACCGCAACCGTAACCGTTCTTTTTTTATTACTAATAATGCTTTTGTTTATAGAGTTGGTGAAATCGTGCCAATAATAAGTTTGGGAACCTGAAAACCTGATGATCAGATGAGATGATGTGCTGCATGTGATATGCTATGCATGCAAAAGTACTGTGAACTCTAGGAGCAAGACAGGAACACAATTCGTTTTTATTACTAGGGCTGCTCAAAAAGTGATCCTCATTTTAATAGTTGGCAAAGCCCATACGTACTATACTGCATAAATTAGGAACACAATTTTCTATTCCTGTCCCTAGAGACCTAGATAAAAATTAAATCCAAGTGCTCAGTCATATGTTGAAAATTATATTCTAGATAGAGTGGATTGCATTTTGTATCGGCTCCGTACAGTAAAGGCAATATTTTTGCAAGTTTTATCAGGTCTTTTGTTTCCATATTTCTCACGTTCCATGCTGTAATTACGAAAGGCTCTGGAGAATGAATCTGAAGAAGATTCATTTCCATTGTTATTGACAAGCTAAAAATTTATTGCCTCAAAATCTGCAGTGTCAAAGAGATCATCCTCATCCAGAATTAGAAGTGGGACTCTGATGACTTTAGTGTGTTTTGTATGCAGCGCAATATACTCTTTTGATTGTGTGAAATTCCCCTCAGCCAACCTTACGTTCGTTCTGATGTAATGTACGTTAGCTAGTAGATATTGAGCAATTGCAATTCCGCGAATCAGTATTCAAGCAACGTATGGATCGCATCACACAGCGGCACTGGCACAGGACTTTCGAAATAGAGAAAGCTAACACCCCACCAAGTTGCATAAGCAAAGCACATTGTTAGCATTACGAGCTGAAATGAAAGAGACCAAAGAGCCTACAAAACTGCAGATTCTGCACCTTTTCGCTCAACTTGGTTTCATTTCGTCGGTCTCGTTTGGCAGGCAGGGCAGGGCAGGCATGAGTTTGGAGGATCGGGTATTTTAGGCTTGAGACTGAGTTTGGAATGAAAGGAAACGCGGTGATTTGTGAAGGGTGGGATTTTATCACCTATTTTCATGATTTCGACAGTGAACTCAACAACTAACTCATAGAATTACATTCAAACCAAAACTCAAATTTCCTGTCACACGGACCATGTAAGACAACGGCATATTGCAAGTAAATGGATTCCAGGCCTTTGCTGATGATATGAAATTGTAATCATGTGATTTAATTTTGAAATCCAAGTCGGAAACATGTGTCAGTCAGAATAAGCTACGGTATGGTGGTTAAATGAAAGCATCTAGGACTAGACAGACCTAGTTCTAATTAAAACTCAATTTTCTAAAGGACAAAAGCGACATAGAGAATTTGCGACGCACGCTGCAAAGTTTTGATACAATAGATCTTTTCAATTACGACGGCGACTGGTTTACCCAAAACTCAAATGGAATTGATTCACTTTTGCAAAAAGTTTTAATTGAAAATGTAGGGGAGAATTACTTTGTCATTCCA
>JAQGCM010002480.1:0-11140 GCA_034699705.1 Hymenaphorura dentifera
AGAGCGGATAGGCAAAGACTGTTGGGACAATCCCAAGAAGGATTTTTCATGGGAGGTGAATATGCATCAGAAAACGCTAATCTGTGAGACGTCAAACGATTGTTTTGTGCTATGATATGGAATGGACCAAGCTCGAAAAGCATCTCATTTGTGATCAATTCGTTGTTTTAAATAATACAATAATTATTTTAATAGGAGTCTAGACTAAGCGCAGAATGTAAATACAGAAAGAGTAAATACGTCTTAATGCCCTACTGGTCGGAAATTCCCGAATTCAAAGTTGACTATTCTTCCGTGGTGAAAGTCTGTGCTTTCTCTTTTCTTATAAATTTCTTAGGAGAAAGCAGCGATGCTATGGCTATAAACAACCCTAAAGGAGCCAATTGAATTTTGCAAAAGGTAAAAGTGTTGAATTTGGGACTGCCGCATGGTTAGTCAAAGTTTCGATCAAATGAAAAAACTGTTCGAGGATTCCAGCTAGCTGAAGTTTTTATTCACATTTTAATTATTAAAACCAATTTTACAGACATAAACTGCTTCAAGGCAGGTATATATAGCAGCAGCACATTTATTCGATTTAACATTCCGTTCAAGATTTACAGAATAAATGCACATATACATATGGTTAGCAGTTTACCGAGCGTGCTGTTTGCAAAATGGGCGGCCGGCTTTGGCTAAAAATGACTGACCCTCTAGGTTCTTCTTGCATGCCTGTGAATCGAGAGTAGTAGAGCAATCGTCGCATTCATTTGTAAATATTCACTAGTTTGATTCATAAAGACGCTATAATTATTTAACTTGACTTACTGAGCAGTTAAAACATTGCGAGTGATAGTTATTATTCATTGCCTCGACCCATCTGTCTCCGGCTTCAATTGGAAAGCCACAGGCATAGCATTTGGTAGTAAACATTTCATTCCAATCTGCACATAAATTTATGTATCATTGACTGACTGACTTTTTTCAGGCCAATTGGCCAAGGAATTGATCATATTTCAAAATCAAAATTTTATTTGGCATTATTCAAATATACCCTTGTCGCAGAAAGGTTTTCCATCTTCAAGGTAAAATGGATTATTTCCAAAAGTAGTAGAGCAGTGAGTGCAAATAAAGCACTGTGGATGAAAGTGCTGCCCGATGGCGTTCAAACATTCATTTTTGATTCGTCGTCTACATTTGCCACACTCTGGAGCTAGGTACGATTCCCAACAGAATTCACAAAACAAGGCTCCTTTTTCTTCAACGTATCCAATGTCAATTAGGGGCCGGTGACAGCTTGGTGTGTTGCACTTGAAATGTTCTGGACAATAAATCTTTCCACCGCTAGCGGTAATGAACGGTCCCCTGTTTCCAGTAAATTGAAAGACAGCACCAATTGATTACCTTACTATACTACCTACAGTGCAAGAATCGAATTTCGCCAAAATTTCCAAATCAACAAACCTGATTTGCTTGTAGCACATTCCACAAACTGCAACCCGGGGACCAGGTTGAGTCAGGATTCCTCTGCCACGACTTGGCAAAATCCCTCGAATGAATTGTCCTTTTCCTTTGCCAGTCAACGGCGGCCCCGCCGACAAGCCTCCACCAAAACTAGAAGGACCACCGAAAGCCGGTGCTGTTGGAGCCGGAGGTGCTGGCGCTGACGTTATTGGCACTGGTCTTGGCGCTGTCGTCAACAATGACGCCAGTGGTTTGTAGGGCACTTGCTGTTGTTTATAAGATGGTTTTGGCGGAGCCACTGGTTTATAAGGCGTTGCCGAAGGTCCAGAGCTCCCAAAAGGAGTAAAACTTGGTGCTGGTGCTGGAGCAGAATATGTTTGCATTGGAGCACAATAAGATGGCAAAGGTACTGGTGCGGCTGCCGATTGTCCTTGTGTTGATCCAGCTCCATAACCACCAGAGAAATTTGATGTACTGTTGGATGAAAAAGTACTGCTCTGTTGTTGAATCGGAATATTCTGTACATCCGATCCCATCATGACTTCATCTTCTCCACGTTGTGGGGGCCAAACAAATTTCGAACCACCAGACTTTGTGATCGTTTCAGAAAATGAAGATGATTTTGATTCAAAGATTTGACTAGATTTTGTGGTTCCGCCGGAAGTTGACGATGATGATTGAGAAAAGAGTTGTTGCTGTGTGGGGGTCTATTGAGTTGGCAACAAAAGAACGCATTAACGATTGCGATTCATTTCAAATTATGTTAATTGGTTATTAGGTTAGCTAATTACAACATTTTGGAAGGTTACTTCTGATGATGACTTGGGAGGTAGAAAATATCTGTTTGGAAATTTATCAACTGATGAATTGAACCACATTTCATTTATGAGTTAGTCATATTAATTCCTTGAACCTTGCGTCGAAAATAACGCTCAGTCCATTTTTTAGTACAAAGACCCTGCACTGCAAGTAAAGTTGGGTTGTTGTGAGTACAATGTTCTCGTTGTACCTTTATAGGAGACCTGGGAGCATTCACATGGTGTGTTTGTGTAGGAGAGTGCTGTAAATGGAGAGTAAGTAAAAATTATGCAGATCAGCGTTGTAAGTTTGTGATCTTTATAGTTTTTATTTTCTTTGAGAGGAAATCCATCGATTCGCAAAAAAAACATTTTTGTACAAGGAGACAGACAAGGAAAACAAAACTCTTACATGATACGGCATCGGTGCCACATTAGACGCATAAGTATCAACCGATGGTTGCTTGATGTAAGAGAACGGCTTATTCACATTTATCGGGATATTTTTTACAGCACTTGGAACTGGAGCACCGAAATTCGTCAGAGGAGCACTTCTATCGAGACATAAAGAAAGTTTGTAAAATATATGAGGCAGAAAGAAGCCCGTGCCGGAACGAAGGCTTCAAAGAAATATTGCTACCAAATAAAATAGCAAAAGTTATGGATGAGAGGTTAATGATGGGGGAGAATGGATGGCGAATCAAGAATAATTATTAGTTTGTACAAATACTATAAGGTGAAAACTTTAAAAGCAGAGCCCATAGCAGAACGGAATTAAAACAAAACTTGGAGGAATCAATTGAAATGAAAGTATTTAGAAGATATTGTTGTAATAATCAAGAAGAATTAAATGTTTCAACGTATTAGGATTTTGATCTTCCTTATAGATTAGAAATTCACAGACAGAAAGAAAATTGTGAAAGTGAAGGTCAAGAAGATCGAGAAATGTATTTCCTTAAAATTGACTGCGGTTGAATAAAAAAATATTTACGCTTTTGCACACATTTCTGTTTGCAAAAAAAAATTATAAAAAAATGCTTTCTCTTCAATTCTTAACCTTTAAAGCGTACACCGAAAGGCTATCAGTGCCCCGCTACAATTTTCCAGAAATACTTTACAACCGAAAATGATGAGATCTTACTTTTCCTCCAAACAATGATTAACTACTTGATCATTCTGTTGCGCAACAATTGCCTGTTCACGCTGCAACTCCTCTCCGAGAACAATTTGAGACTCCTCGCTTTTCAAAAAGGGAACATGCCAGGAAATAAATAAAAAAAATAAGACCAAGCACAACCAAATAAAACTGTTCAACAAAATATCTTGGAATAACTCTTAGATGTACAGAATGTATCAAGCTTTTGGCAATAAAAAATGATAACGAAAATTAATTTAGAAGAATTGCCGAAAAGATGTTTCATCGAACCTTGTTGGTTTAAACGTAGTGTACGGTTCCAGACCTGGTGCCGGTGGATGTGCCTTTGCCACTGATTTTGCATGCACGTCGCAGTACTGTATATAATAAAAACGGCGTTTATAAAATCTTGATTATGTATGAACAATTGAATATCAAAATCCATGTGGTAGTCGTAGCGCTCAAGTTAAATCACAATTTAATTTCCGAAGTAGTAACCAGCGCCTGCATATCTTCTGGAAAAAGATCGCCTCTTGGCAATTTATTTGGCAGGTCATCACAGGTCTTTGATCCCCCTTCCCTTGAACTTTATCCCTCCTGATCAGAATCCTTCTCTCGAAATTTATAGTTTCAAATAAATAGGTCAAAAATTTTACTTACCAACTTGTTGTTGATATTAAAGTAGCCTTTGGAACAAAAATCATAAACATTTTAATAAGAAAAAAAAGTATACAAAATCCCCACTCTTAACTAAAGAGTTTTGACAATATTTTCAACACAACTAGCCTTACCTATATTTTTTAAGCTCTGCCCACAAGTTGCACATTTGAAGCATTCCACGTGCATATTCTTGTCCTTGATCCGAACAAAGACACCTCTAAAAATATAGTTTCATACAATCTTTACTCATCCACCTTTTAACTAAACTACAAAAGCGTTGTTGGTTTTGTTGACGTACACAATTAGTCGTTCACATTCTGAACATAGATTCGGATTATGGCCACCGGGTGAAGATGGTGCCGGTTTTGTTTCTGGAGCACGAATACTTTTCAGTAGAGATTGTTGGGATGGAGATTGTTGCGGTGGAGCATAGTTGGTAATTGGTATCCCAATACCAAGACCACCACCACCACCTGGGACCATTTGGGGGAAATATTTTTATTAATCTCTAAAATTTGTATAGTAAATGCTTTGATTAAATTTCCGTGTCCTTCCGGAATTTCCAAGGCAAGTAATACCGGGTTCGCATTTCAAAAGAAATTCGACATACCTTGGTTTTCGTCACGGCTGGGCGGCTCGTTTTCGACTTCTTTCAACATTTTGTATACTGCACTCTCTTCACATTTGTACGGTTTTTCGTTTTTCTTGAAATCGACCCTGTTGAGTTGTTAAAGAGAAGAAAACATGTGAAAACTATAAGATGACGACTCTCAATTTATATTGCAAACAGTTTGTGCAAAAGTTTGAGTCTGTTTCTACTTTGTTGCTAAAAGTGTGTGCCACATACCCAATCGCACCACCAGCCAGAACCTCGGATTGAGCAGAGAGAGTTTCTGCAATGTTCCGATCACTGTAAATGTTGATGGGTGAGTTGAATTGGTTGTTAACCAAAACTTTGCCGTCCTAAGTAAAATTAGAGCACCGTTATCGCAAAATAACCTTGGCCCAATACTCAAATCCATAGTAAAGATTGCTTGTTTCTCATTCTGAAACTTTTATTTTCTGCCAGATGTTTGGAATTCCACTTTTCTTCAAGGAATTCTGAGTATTGCATCTGACTTGACCGTGCAGGAAACGCAAAATTATTTCCGGGATAACAATTACTGTTATTTCCAAGCATGAATGGATATGGAAAGCAAAGGGAAAGAGAACTTTGGGGGAAAAATTACAAAATGATGAGAATCGTTTTTTTAGAAAGTTAGTATCGGTTTGGTTATTGTATTGAAGGATTGAGAGAGAAAAGTAAAGTGTGCCATTCAAGGGGTCACCACGACCAGGCAATTAAAAATTTAATTTAAGGAACCTTCGATAAATGTGCAAATGCTTTGGGCTTCAAGTTGATTCCGCTAGGCGGAACGTAAGGTTTCCCCACTTCCTTTTTCAAACTCGTTTTTGTGAACACCTGTTGCTGTGAATTTACTTGACCCAAGGGTTGGACGTGAGGACGCCAAGTGCTCGTCGCACCCTTCTGGACAACAATCTCCACATTGTTTCCAGAATTTGATATGATGTCATGGGCTTCTTTGTGCTTCATGTTCAAAGCGTCTCTATTGTTGATTTGGAGCAATGCATCGCCTGGCTGCAAGCCAGCCCTTTCAGCGATTGACCCTCCGTTGACCTTCAAACATTAGTTTAGTTAGGAAGGGTTCAAACTATCGAATTAATGTTAGCCAGCAGAATTCATCACTATTTCTAGCAATTCAGCACAACATAACTCGCTCCTAAATCAAACCAAAATAAAATAGTCCAGAAAAAAGTTGAGACTTTCTTTATGGTGACTTTCACTTTTCGTACCAGACAAATTAGCTGCTAATGCTGCAGAAAATTGTCGTTTAACTATCTAAGCCTACCACCTTTTGAAGATTTATTCATGAAATGCCAAGTTTTTAAATTGAAACACTATAATAAAATTAGCTTGAATCAAAAATATGTCAATTCATACACAAAACTTCGGGTATTCCGTTTTTTTTACTCTCCATTGATTTTCTACCCGATAAATAATATTTGCAGCGTAATATCTGTCTTTTAGCGGAGTTTTCGATTCGCATGACGATTGCGATGCCTCGTAAAGTCGTAAAGCTCCGCATGGAATTTATGAATCATTAGACGCTCGGCTCCATTCATGTCAAACTTTGGCTGGTATGGAATTGCATAATCGTTAGATGGGGATTAAGCATCTGAGAACTCATCACAGCACTAGGAGCACTTAAATTTTTGCTCTGACGCAAGGACCATATGAAGTCTTGCGAGATTGACGATAGGATAGGAGATAAAATTGAATTAGTGAAATTCTAGCCCAATTTTTCAAGTCTTCTAGCTCATATCCTGGTTGTCGGAATGCAAAATCCATAGTCTATACTACAAGTCGTTGTATTTCTGAAAACCCATGGGCATATGCAAGCATGTAGTGCAATAATTTGCTAGGATCTAAAAATAACTTGCAGGAAGTCTCGAAATATACACCCGAGTATGAGAGTCAGAGCCAAACCCGTGTGCAAAATGTCTAAGATTCAACACTAGGACTACCAACTCTGCAATGCAGTGAATACTCCAGAACTTATAGTGCTTTGCTGGTGAAGATTTAGGTCAAGTGTCTCTCTCACTATGTTCTAAGAACGAGGAGAAAACGTCTTCTCAAAAATGTCAATGCACAATGCAGAGCTAATCAAATTGATTTTGGAGACTTTCACCAGGCATGCAAAGAGAAAGCACATGTAGATAGGTGACATCTTTTTTTTCTTACCTTCAGGATGAGAAGGGGTTGATTGAAATCTTTTCCCCCGTGAATCCGAAATCCCCAAGAAGTACCTGCCGTAGGACGTGACAAGCGAACAGTAGACATGGTTCTTAGAAACTCCAAAGAAAATTGAAATAAACTGGCTGAAAAAAAACTAGTTTTTGGTAGTATGTATCTGCTAGAAAATCTAAAAAGAAAAAGAAAAAATAAACGTCTGATAAAGTTCTGGTGTTCTGGTTTGCACCTCTAGCTCACTCGGCGACAAACTGAGTCTCAATTTCTTGGCCCTCCTTAAAGATTGGTCCTTTCTTTTTCCTGCGATACTATTTTTAACTCGGTTTTAGATTTCGCCAATTCGCCAACAAACTTGACTTTGCAAAATGTGTTCGGGGGTGTGTTTAAATCACTATCTATGTGGGCTAAGAGAAGGTTGGGGAGATATACTATTTGCCGGCCGCCAGCACCAGCTCCTTGGTTATATTTTAGATATATTTTCAGAAGAAAAGTCAGGACAGGAGGTACGAAATTTTCGGGGGAACTAAAACGACAAGAGTTAAGCTTCTCGGTTGAGTTAATCTGAGAACCGTTTTAATGATAAAACGGGGAATCCCCGAATCTCTATGCGTCTAAAGACGACGTTAAATGTGGGAAACCGACCAGCGGCTGTCTAATAATGTAATCACATTCCTAGCTCTTCTGGTTGCCCTTCCCATCGTTTTTTAGGTGGGCGACATCATTTTTCACCGTATGTTTGACAAATTTTTAGCGGAAGGGATTGGAAAGAAATAAAGTGGAAAGGGTGGTGCGTGCTTGGAATTATGTTGTGTGGTTGTCAGCCTCGTGGGCAGATTTTCAGGCAGACGGATGCATTTCTCTGAAGGGATCAAAGGGTTTTGGGAGAAAATGAGGCTGGGGTATGGAATAGATTAAATTGCCGAAACTTTCGTCTCGATTTCTCCGCAAATACGATACAAGAAGCAGAAAAGCTGGTGCGAATTTTGGGTTTCACGAGATCAGCTAGCTCCACAAGTTTCAGTCATCGTCACTTGTATGATTTGTTTCATCTCAAATGCAGTTTCAGTTTCCTGCACTCAGACGATGGGGAATGGGGACGCAATGAAAGTCAAAAGGCCAAAGATCTTTCGGAATTAACACTTGGCTCAAGAGATTAGACAGGCGCCGCTTTCTTAAACTCAAAGTCATTGATCGCGTAAAAAGCAATATTGGCAAATCATTTGCGGAAATTACCAAAAAAAATATAAATACAGTCTCAAACATACTTAGCTAGCTGCAATGCAGCATTCATTACAAATTCTTATCAATCAATCCAATAAATCTGATATTTGAACTTGAACTCTGCCTGTTGAGTTAGTTCTGGTTTGGCTCATTAACCATTAATTAACTAGACTTGATTCGATGTAATCATTATGTATCCACTCTCAAAAATAATAAAACCAAGTAACATATTAAATTAATTGAATTGAAATTTGAAAAATCAGGTTTCGACTATATTAAATTTTGTAAGTAAAGAAAAAAAACTTTGGCAAAAAAATGAATCAATTTGTTAATTAAACTACACGCAACAAAGATAGTCGTTTACTTGCAAGTCCTCCGGGTACACTTAATGACAATTAATTACAGTCTGCTCTAACAAAACCGTGCATTCATCGATAAAGCAGCTTAGCTTATACAAAATATGTACAATGCGCCGGGCTTTTGGCTCTGAACCTGTCACTTGGAAACTCATTAATAAGGAGATGAATCGACTCTTGTATGAGTGATTTAAAGTTTGTTCAAAAAACACAAAAGGATGGTTTTGGATTTGGTCCAGAAGTCGACAAACCTTTCCAAGTTCACTCCTGCAAACAATACAAAACACCAAATCTTCTTCCTGCTTGCTTGACTCAAAAAATCAGCCGTTCAGTTCCCATTACTTCCTCCAGAGGAAAAATACTGCAAACATGTGTAAAGAATGAACAGACTGAAGAAGCATAATATGATCTTCCAACTGATTGCTGTGCTGCTCTTTGGCATTTTATTTTTCAAGGAGAAGAAGCAGCATAAGAAGACGACGACTTTTTCACTCAACACAAAGCACAACAAGGGCATCGCATCATCATCTTCTTCATAATGTGGGCAGAGCGTTGTTAACGCACATCACTTGAAGACTTCAACTTGAATGATGGATCTTGAAAACATCCGACCGAAGACCGACCCAAACTACTTGTGAATTTTTGTTCTGTTTTCTCTCGTATTGATTGACTTACACTCAAAACCACCGTACTGAAATTGCCGTCCAAAAAAAGTTTGGTTTGGCTCAAAAATAAGGGGAGGAAAAAAGTATGTTGTTATTGAGTTGGATGGGGAATTGAAATCACAACTAGAACCGAAACTTCTCCAGACATACTTGAACCAACCGTACAATGCTATAGTGAAGATCAAATCAAGAATCGCCTTGATCCTTCGCTTACATGTTTGGCCACGAAAAACAAATATTGCAAGCAGGAGCTCACAAGTTGGTATTGAATCGAAATTCGAATGCGGTTGAAATTTCATACGGATTCCCTAGTTGCCACTGTCACAATCTGACATGCAATGCAAATATTACGTGTACGTGTGCCTGTCTCAGAATAGGTGATGATAAGATTTTGTCATCTTTTGTAAAGCAACTCAACCAATCCAAACATTCGTGGACAGGCAACAGGCAGAGGCAAGGCAAGTAAATAAGTGCGAATTTGAAGATTAGTTCAACAACTTTGTAAGAATGCATCCTCAGATGTTTTTCATACTTGTCCTTCTCATCATCTCTCACATGTAGAAAGTAAAAGGGATATCCGACATTTAGTTTCAAACTACGCAAATATGCTATCAATATTGGCAAAAATTGCCATTCGCGTGCAACGCTGAGAAAGATCAGCTCCAAGTAGTTGAGGCGGCGTGGGCAGATTTCCTTTTCAAGGACGTGCTTCCGGGCTACCGAATCGTGAAGGATTTCGGAAACTATGCAACTTCTCAAGAGACCCTTCTTCCGGTCCAAAATTGAAATTCTGCCATTCTTAATAATTTATTGCTAGTTTAGCTTTGCAATTCTTTCATTGTGCGCCTAGGTCAAAAGTCCTTCAACAAAAGTTACAGAATCCAAACTCTCTTGGCCAAATTCAAATGACATATTTTCAACAAACGCTCCTGAATTTTTGGCTTGAAAGGGGGGTAAGAATCCACACAAAAATACAATTGGAAATTTCCGTAAGTGTCCTGTCCACTATTGATTCCATTCACTCTCTCATATCCTTCGTCGTCGTCGTGTAATTTCATTTGGAAGCTCCATTACCTATGCTATGAACTTCCTGGAAGCTTGATCTGCTCCAAGGAGATACTTTGGGTTGGAAGGCTATCGTCATAAATACAGCAGTAGTGTGGTTGTTAGATAATTCGTGAACAACATAGTTTTGCCTGAACATCAACCATGTGTTCCTTATGTAGGAACAAAGCAAGTGTAAAATGCTTTTGGGCTAGGAAAAAAAAGACCCTCTCTTAAAGCAGATTCGGGATAGTAAGGATTGAAACATTGGAAGTCAGTCTCATTAATAATCCCTATTTAAAAATACATGGAATGGTTAAAGCAAGTGTTTATAGAAGGAGAGGGGTGTGCACTGTGAACTTATTAGAGAACTCTAGGAACTTAGCATGTAGTAGTAGTTTTGTTAGTTGTAGTTCAGTAGTGTCAGTCAGTCAAAGTCAGTCAAAGTTTCAGTTTCAAAGTAGTCGTGGAGGACCTAAAGAAGCCCTCAAACGGAATTTATCAGTCGAAGGGTGAGCTTAGATGCTCTCTCTCAGTCTCTCCATCATATTTCCCATTCCAAATGGATCCACTAATATTTCTCTTGTCTTTACTAATCACCCTAATTAATGTTCAAACACAGGCCAGGAGATTTAGTTCGGCAGAGTTGTTACAGCTCCAAATCGACTTCAATTATACTTTAGTGTCATCCACAGATGACGATCTGGATATTTGCAAAGCACTCAACCAGAGTATGGCCCCCACAATAGAACAAAACCCAGATTCCATGAGTCTCCTGTGGTTTTCAATGTGTGGTAAAATTGTGAAAATGAGAATTTTTTTAAGGTCGTGAGGGTGACATTGCGATAGGAAGGTCCGCTAGTATATCGCCAACCACAACAACGCCGAGGACGACGACGAGCACGAGCACACAATATCAAGTGGAATTCACAATTGGGTAATTTTTATAAATTCAAACTTGACAAGATAACTGGCCCAGCTGCATTGCTCTAATTTCTTAACTTGTT
>JAQGCM010002481.1:0-11140 GCA_034699705.1 Hymenaphorura dentifera
GAGTAAATGGGGGGCTAGCGTGGAAACCCTCAGGTGGCGTAGGATGCTAAGAGGACGTGTCATCAACCGTTGACACGACATGGGAGAGCCCCACTCACAGGTTGTCTGGACTGGGAGCTAGGGCTATGCAAGGCCAAGGCTTCCGGTAGGCAGAATTGGAGCACCAACAGAAGGGGGGTCCACGTTCCGTGCTCTGGGCACTCCAAAGCGAGTGGCATACGCCTTCTCAAAAATATCTATTTATGAGTTTGATGTAGCCGATTCTTGAAGTTAATTTCAATTTTGTTTTTTTTTACAGAGAAATAGTTAATACGGGCTGAATATCGAAATTCAAGCTTTGACTACAAACCCAATATAAAACGTGAGAGTATGTGCAAGGCTTGATAGGCTTGACCGATCTCAATATTTAGTATGAAACGGACAAGCAAACTGCAAAAATCCATATTCATCATCAAAAATCCATATTGGATTTGACTTAAAAATGCAGATTGGCAAAACATGGAAAATCCAAAAAATGTTGACGAATCTGAAAACATTATTGGAGAACTTCGATCCAAAATTTATGTTTTTATACTTTGCACAATTTCATTCTGGACGTCTGGTGGACCCCTGCATGGCTCTTGTTTAACATGAAAAAGCAAATGTACCTAGGACCGCTTGTGTGCAACTTGAAATCCATTGCATTGCAAAGACATTTCTGTCATCATCGAACACTCAAAAAGAAGAGGAGAAAAATAATTAAAATTAAAAGTCAAAGAATTTTCGTCAAAAATTAATGAAGATTTCGGGTTTCTTGGAAGAGGGTCCTATTTTATGTGATGTCTAATGCAGAAAGCCTGTAAATGTGTTCATAATTTTGTATATTTTATATGATTAAGTGCAAAGATATCAAAGATTCATTCCCAATTAGATCTCACAATTTTCCTTTTCTGGTTTGGGTCAATTGGGTGGCACCTCGAATAAAAACCACTTTCCATTTTCTAATCTGTTTTACAAATGTCTTATGCGCATTACAATTTTTTTGTGAAGACTATATTCATTGAATCATTTACGTAAAAGTCTCTATTTGATCATATTTACATTATATCCTCCACTAACTAAAAGTCTTTCAAAACAACAAAAGGTGCAAGAAGACCATTTGAAGAAAACTCGAGTGAGAAGATTACTGATTTGCATGTTTAAAGTGCTAACTTTGTTGTGTACATTTGTCCTTATCGGATCACCTCAAATCTTCTATATCTCACACATCAACTTAAGAAAACATTTTAGCGTGATGCGAAGGGGTTCTTGAAATCAAGAACAAACACAGCGCAGTTGGTTCGCATTCTCATCTTAATTCTCATTCTCATAAAAACGTATATAGAATATCATAACATAAGAAAATTATTATCACGCTTCTTTGGCCAACTTGCATGGTTTGTCGTCCAACCAGAGGCAAGACCTGAAGACCTCTGCTCTAAGCACATAAATGTGTACTTTAGCTCCTAAATCATTGTTGCATCACAAAAATTCACAACTCTCGTGAGACGTAATTGCTCCGTTCAGTGTTACGATATACGGCGAAAAACCTCTGAGACAACAAATCCGTTGTGTGCACTTACTCACTGTGTGAAGTAGGAGCAAAATTATTTTGCTGGTCTTTGAGTCTTAAAACTTGTTTTAAGTTCAAGTTATTGAATGCAAAGTTTGCAAAGTGCAAAACCTTAGCCTTCTCAGGGATATTTACACGTAGTAAAGAAAATTCTTCAGGTCAATAAATTTTTTCAATAAACAAAGTTTTTTTTAGTAAGTTCTCAATCCTGTGCAATATTCAAATTAAAATTGTGGTGATTCCAATTGTTTCTTAGCAATCGATATATTTAAAAAAAGAATCCTGCAAACAATACTACCATGAAGGTTGAGCGCTGTGAGTGCAAGTGTGAAATGAATTAAAAACATATTTAAATTTGCATTATTTTGACGAATTATGAGTTCGTCGAAAATATATGGAACAATGGTGTCCTGGATGCAAGTCCCACTGTTCTTTGCCGAATATTCAATCATTCTCCTCTACACAATTTATACTTCGCTGGAATTCATCTTTAAAAGTATTTTTCCAGCTCCTCTTAAGGACTTGTCAGGAGAAATTATTTTGGTAAGTGTCACGTCCGTCATCCAAAATCCATTGAATGCAAAAGTTCCTGAAAATTCAATTCATTTTGTTACGTTACAAGGTGACTGGTTCTGGGCGAGGAATCGGAAGACAAATATGTTTTGAGCTTGGAAAATTAGGAGCCCATGTTGTTTGCTGGAGTAAAAGCTCGGGTCCAAATGAAGAAGTTGTAAAGCAGATTGAAACAAATGGAGGAAAAGCTTATGGCTATACGGTCGATGTTGCCGACAGAAATCAAGTTGAGAAAGTTGCTGAAAAGGTATTACAAAACACTATAAACAAATTGAAAAGTCAAATTTGGGATTTGCTAGCCGGTTTCCCTTAAAAATACATTGGATAGCAGGAAGGAAGTAAAGAAAGTTGTTTGCATAAAACCTCAATGTACCACTACAACATTTGAGCCAAGTTGGCTCAAATCACTCAAATGCATTGAAACAAATTTATGTATGGTTAATGATTGGCACTATTCCAATTTCCAATTGCTAAGTACATCCTAAGTGCCGGCATTCTGTGTAGACTCCCATCGCTAAATTACTTCAATTCATTTTAATTGTGAAACTGATTTTTGCAGGTTAGGGCAGAAGTCGGAGATGTCACAATGATAATTAACAACGCAGGACGAATGAGCGTGCAGCCTTTCCTGGACACTGCTCCGACAGAAATTGAAAGCCTATTTAAAGTCAATGTCTTGTCGAATTTCTGGGTAAAAATATTAATTCAATTTTTTTATATTGATGCCATGATTCTTTATTGGATTCGTACGTATCTGTCCAGGTCTTGAGGTCATTTTTACCCAATATGATTGAACGGAAACGCGGGCATATTGTATCCGTATGTTCTGCTGCAGGAATTCTACCAATTCGCTCTATTGCAGCATATGCTTCTACTAAACATGCAGTGGTGGGATACATGGAAGCACTCAAAGATGAATTACTTCATCATCCAGAACAACCGGACATTAAATTTACAACAGTTTATCCATTCTACTGCAAAACCGAAATGTTAGACGAGGGTATTCCACATACAAGGTAGTAGCAATAGGAACACAGCCCTTAAATTAATTGCCAATGCATTGCCCAAATGCAATTTTTTAAAATGTGAATAATTTTTCTACAGGTTTCCATTCTTATTTCCAATTTCAAATGCTGAAACCATAGCAGAGAAATTGGTCAACGGAGTTCGCCGGGACAAAGAATCCCTCTACTTTCCGCCTCTGATTGGCTGGTTAGCCATGTTTTCTTGGTACGAAATATCCCATGAGTTTCAGAATTTTGCTGATAAAAGTGCGTATTTATTTGCAGCATTGTTTTTTTTATGAAATTCAGGCTAGTATCACCCAAAGCAGTCATTGCACATCGGGAGTTTCTTGAATTACACATTGATCCAGCTGTAGACAAAAAGAAATGAGTCTCACTCAACTGAAAATACCACATCCAGATACTAGTCCGCAATTAATTACCTTGTCGCAAATACATGTTCTATATAAAGCGCCGCAGGTGGACCCTTACAGGTCCAATTTCTGCTTTACCCTTCGTGCTTGTATAATTTCAATGTGAAATTAGATAGCAACAATTTATTCCTTTGTTGCGAGCGAGCTGTTTTAATACATTATTTTCTATTACTTATTTTTAACCTTACTAGAGCTTCACACTAGTTCGTGTTGCACGAAATAACATTAATTGATTGTATGTATTTCGTAACAAATGTGGAACAATAATTATTAGCACGCACAAGAGGGTTTTGGGGGTAAGGATTCCACGAATTCCTTGAATGGGAAATTATTAATCTGAATCAAATAAACACTGCGAATACTTAGAGGAGTACTTTATTTTGTCTAAAAATGAAATTCAATGAAGAGCTGAAAATCTTGACGAATTTGGTCTATCCATCCAAGCCCTAGCCATTAATATTTACTTTTGGGAAAATACTTGGATTTTAATATTTTATAGATCATCGAATAGTTTTGCACAAGATCAACAAAGGGTCAGTAATTCAACATCTTAATTAATTTGATTAGACAATTTTGTTCAAATTTGGTAGGAGTCGAATATATTATGTTGAAGTGCTGGCCACAAATTCCCAATATTAGTCAGCTCAGCATCTTCCAAACGTACATGGGAAGATGCTTATAACACAATTCTTGATGGTCGACCATATGTATTCGTACCAGTCCTGTGGCGGCGGCTGCGGCGGAGGGGTAAGTTTCCCCAATTCCCCACCAATCGAAACTACCAACTTTTTGAAACAATCCTCCATTCCCAAAAGTCCAAATGGTGGAATTTGAACGCTGGTCTTCAAACCGAATAAGCACAAAGCTGCAATAACAATCAGTCCACCGCCACACAAAGCTGATCTCAAATCCTTTGTCTCTAGACGTTTCAATTCTCGAATGCGACTGTTTCGCATTAGTTCACGGTAATGGCAGTCCTGATAAAAATACAAGTGGAGAAAATGAACAATCTGCAATTGGGGATTGGATTGACGTTCAAATCCAATTTATGTAATTGCAATCATTGTCTCACCATTGACAAGTTCTTGGCCCACAAATTTCCGTTCAGTTCCCAAACTCGATGGAATGTGTCAGGGTCAACTGGTTGGAAATTGTGCTCGATTTTTGTCTTTTGGCGTCCCCAGCCAATGCTAATCAGATCAAGTGTGGAATAATTATCAATGTCCTTTGGAACTATTGTAGTAATCACATAGTCCTCCGCCATTTCACGAGGAAATAAATCGGAGCCAAAAGCCTATGCAAGGAATAACAATTTATTGCAAAATGCTGGAAAATTATATGACCAAAATACTTAGCATTACATCTACATAGCTTACCCTCCAGTACATTGCAATCTTTTCTATGTCTAACTGCTCTTCCACGAACACTGGTGTCGCAAAAATTACAAATTTCTGGATTGCAATTTCTGAGAAATCGGTTGACACTTCAGGACGTGTTTTGATGACAATCATAGTATACCCCATCGGAGGAATCCATCCGGTACCGTTAGAGATTTTAAATATGGAAAGTGAGGTTGACTTCATCTGAACGGATTATAAGTATTTAGCACTTATTTAGCAAGTTATTCGGAAATAAATTATTTGAACGGCCAACTTACGGTGTAAGTAACGTTGAGCACAGACATATTTTGAACCTTGACTTTGCAAGAATATGTCAAGCCGTCATTGTCAAATGCCAAAACTTTGGGGACACGTAGATATTTGCTAATATTATGATTCAACAACCCATCTGCAAAATATCGATAGTTTTAACTTTTAATCCTGGTTTTCAACGCCAGGTATTCCAGGGGAATTCATTACATTCATTTTCCACTTCTAGACTCCGGAGTTTTTGTAAATATTGCAATGAAGTCGTTGGCTTCTTGACTTCATTCTTGGGTGGTGCTTGTTCTCCTCCAGAATTATCAGTGGGTCCATTGTAGCGATGCTGAATTCGACGACGATGCGATACTAAAAACTGGACGTCTGGTTCAGCTTCTTTGTTGCTGGGTTCTTGTTGTTTAACAGGGATCGTATCAGGAAGACCATGATTTGTGAGAGTTTCCTTGACCAGATCCAATCTGTAAAAAATATTCACATTTTGATCAACTTTTAATTAATTAACTTTTAGAAGCCCTGTGGAATTTTATAGTTTTGTCTGGCGATTGCGGCTATTAGCAAATTGAAACGGCAATGTGCGTACGGGTCCAAATTCGTTGGTGCCTTCAAAATTGTTTCCGAAGCCCTCGGCACAGTAGCTAAAGAAAAATTAGGGCACATTAAGACAAGAAGTCAAAGACAAGTTACAAGACAAATCACTTGTATCTAAAATCACGACTTTCTAACAACCTGATTCAGAACGAAGAAGAGGCTGTCGTCGACTAGTATTTGTTGCGACGCCTGGTTTTCGACGACGAGTCGATGGACGAGATGCCATGACTTAGTATGAAAATTGTGGATGCGAAACTGTGCTTTGATATAGTTCTACTTCTTTAAACTTATAATTTGCAAACAGCTCAGCTCGAAATCGTTAGTCGGAAGTCGGAACCTCTAACAGGCATCACTACAGAATCTATTAATTTAATTTAATGAAATTGAACATGATTTTGTGTAGTTATGTTGACATTTGTCATGTTGTCTTGGAATCTTTAGTATATTTTTGTAAATAGGACTTAAGATTTGTTATTCAAAGTCAATTATTGCTATTTTGGAAGAATAAGTTTTTGCCAAAGAAATAGAACTCTGCATTTCGTTCTGAGGAAAGTGAGTGGTTATTCAACTTTCTGAGGAAGTCTAGCTTTGTACAAACTACCAATCAAAATGTTCAACAATAGTGCTCATTTTCCTCAAAATTGAACGAATAGTTCGATTACGCGGTATGATGACCGGAAACTTATAAACTGCAATCATATATGCAATTATTTCAATAAGAAAAAAATGCATGCGAAAATCTAGCTCAATCTTGGATTACTTGGGTATTCAACAAATGGTATTACAATTAATTGTGCAAAGAGTTCATGTCCGGTGCATTTTTTATTCAAAATTAATAAAATAGGTCATACTTGTTTTAAGCAAACTTGATTGGGGAGAAGAATGACTTAGATAATATTTAGTTCGTCTCATCAACAGGCCGTGAAGTCATATGTGATGATGTGTTCTTTAGGTCAAAGTCAGAGATACATATGTATTATACTTACAGCACGGAAAACAAACGGATTTTGGTGTTTTTTCTAGCCATTCCATCTGCGAATAAAATTTTATGATGTTTAATTTCAATTACAAATTACAAAGCGCTGCTGCATTTTGCATTGCGTAAGCTTTTTGCCATTTCCCAAGTGCATTCTTATCTAACATTATAAAGAAAGCCAGCCCCGTGCCGTGCCGGCCGACGGTGCACGTACAGTACAGGGTTCATTGCCTGGGTGACCAGTTTTTGAGGTGAAACGTGGCTTGGGTAGGTGAATTTGAGATTGCCTGCCAGGCCAAGTGCATACTGAACAACACATTTGACCTAGAAAAGCGGAAGTATGTGGAGGATGATGAACAACAAAGAGGACCAGAGGGGCAAAGGGTAAGATGAGTCCTTACTGCGCCCAATCTTCCTTCTTTTACGTAATTACGAACGGATGAATTTCTAACCAGACTAACTTCATCGGTGGATTAGTCAAGTTCAATCCACCAAGTGGTCAACTAAAGTTGTTGAACAAAAAATTCATAGTCAGCTTCTTTTTACAATGGGCTACCATCTTCGGGTAGCCTTTCTAAGGCCATTTTGGTCCTTCGTTAGTGTCAACACAATTTTAACCTTAGCTTTATTTTTAACGGTGGCTAGTTCCGAATATATTATCGAATCTCCTAATAATAGTTCAGTTTCACAAGAGTCACCGGCTGCCATCGGGGCCACCGCCATTTCTGCAGGAAATGGTACCAGCAGAGCTGAAAAACGTAAGTCTGGAAATCATTTAACCAGTCTTTCTTCACTGTGAGCAATTTTAATATTTTGTATCTCCGAACCGTCCTGTCTATGCGTAATTTTTAATATGCATTTGTCTATACGGTCTGATTTTTTATTGAAAATTGGGTTAGCGTAATTGCTTGCATTCCATACCGCCACACTTTTGACAACTTGCAATCGACTAGGTTCAAAATTTAGAACAGAACAAGTGTTTCAGCTAGTAAAAGCATTTTGCGTAATACGAACAAGAAACAAAAAAATTGCGAATGCCTAACCTAAAAAATAATATCGGTGCGGTCTGTGGAGACCTTTGGCCGGACTTGACCTAGAATCTGATGTAATAGTTGTAGTGGTTCTCAACAATCCGCATCATTTGCTGAACAAATGGAAATTTTTGGCATAGGCTTGGCAAACTCCACCTAACACCTTAAGCATGCAAAACTACTTTTCTGTGCTATCCCACAATCTGAGGTAATCCTACATTGTTGAACAAGTTTCTGAAAACGTTCATTCACAGTCCCGTAATGTGGACACGAACGATAAGAAGTGACCAAACAGGAAATTAAAGACCCGCTATGATTTTGCTTTTTTCTCTTTAATCACCATATCCTTATTCCACTCTTCGACTTCACCTAAATACAACCAACATTTTCAACATTAATGATATTAACAGCTGTCTTCTTAAGGCTTTGAAAAATAATGCCTGTAAACCATGTAAGGAGTTGAGCATTTTCGCCCGGAGTCAAATGTCAATGCCAAATTGCAAATCAATATTTTTGTTTAATCATAAATGCCTGCTTTAAATCCATTTTGTGAAATTTTAGCAAAATTTTATTCCAACTGCAATTGAACTTTTCGTTTTGTTTCATGTTACAGTATTAAACATCTTCACCATTGTAAAGTTTCCCAATGATGCCTGCTGGACTGGAGATGCGCTCCGAGCAGGTGAAAATATTTTCCGACATAATTCTTCCCAACATGCTAATTGTTTAAACTATGATTTTTTTAAAATAAAATTGCAAAATTTGTTAAGGTGTTTGCTACACTTCAAGGGAGTGCAGGGAGCGAGGTGGAACTCCGTCCGGTGCTTGTGCCACTGGTTTTGGAGTTTGTTGTGTTTGTAAGCTTTTTTTATAAATTTGCAAATAAGCTGTCGATTGCATTGAATAATTTTAAATTAATTTGAATACAGTTGCCAGAACTTGTGGTCAGAGTACGAAAGAGAATTGCACGTATTTCACAAGTCCAAGGGAATCCCGAGGTTATGTTCAACACACAGGACCAGTCATGAACTGTCAGCTCCAAGTTTACAAGGGTGGACACGATATCTGCCAACTTCGGTTGGACTTCTTACACTTTGACCTCGGACCCCCAGATCCATACAGTGGTCAATGTAACAAGGATGCCTTCCTTGTCACCGGATCAGCTTACAGTCCACCAGTCATTTGCGGCAAAAATACTGGACAACACAGTATACCAATACGCTTGAAGATTTTGAAACAATATCTGTAGGACATAATATTCATGCAAATTTTCGTAATTTAGTGTATATCGATCTTGGCGGACATAATTACGGACCTATTACGCTCACGGTGACCACGTCTGGTTATCACAAAGACCCCGGCTGGGACGTTAAGGTATGCCGGAATTGAAACCTTGCAAGATTGATTTTCGCTGGATTATTTTGGACTGTTTTATAATATTGCAAAATTTTGAACACCCAAATGTAACACTTGTAATTTTATATAGATTACTCAAGTGAGGTGCTGTGATAGAGCACCTGACGGGTGTCTCCAATACCACTACGGTGTTTCTGGTAAGACATTTGAAGGGTTCAGCTGCAAATATGAAATTATTTAGCTATCGAATTTAAATATTAAGCTAATTAACTTTTTACATAAAGGTGTCATCAAATCATTCAACTTTGACGGCTGGGATCAACATTTAGCTAACCAATGGTACACAATTTGTACTCGTATGGAAGCTGGTAAGTATAATCTCTTCTAGTAGGTTGTGTATTTTGTTTTGAAATTTTTATTAAAAATGTGCATTTTTCCTAGGATTCTGTGCCATCAAATATGAAGAGTGCGACCCTGAGAAAGGAACTTTCAGAATTTCTCGCGACGATAGTAAGTGACAATAATATTGCAAGTGATACTAGCTGACCGATTCTAAATCTGGTTGACACTAAAATTTATTCTGTACTTTACTTTTCTCTTAGAAAAAGCTCAGACTGACGGAGATTGCCTAAACCCAAAGAAAGCCGGTTCCTCCGATCACATTTTGATTCCTTGTGGAACTACGGATGGAAATAAGGTAATAATTTCCAAAAAAATTAAATGAGTTTGGCTAAACTGAAGAAATTTTCGTACAAAATGAAATACAGAAACTATAAGTTTTGCTATTAATTTGTGCAGATCCAAGCCGGGAAGAAGAAAGGCGTTCCTTGTGCAAATCGATTCTGTGGAACAATATTTTGTTCTCTAGATAAAAAAGCCAAGGCTGCTTGCCCTGTTGAAAGTCACACCAAACCATTCACAATTCGAGTTTGTTTCGACGATGACGAATATTCTAAGAAAGAGTCAGAAAACGTTGGCTTTTGCCTCAGATATACTCAGCTACCATGTTCTTCGCATAAATAATTTAACAAATTACACTCCCCGGGGGAATTATACAGGAGACATTTTTGAAGCACTTATCAAACTACAAGTCACACAAAGACACAATAAATTAATTAAAATAACACAAATATTGCAAACGCTTACTACTACAACTATAAGAACACATTTCGGCAGGATACAGAGCTGACAAAAAAAATTTACACGTGATTAATGTAAATATAATTCACACAACATGCCAGGAGGGTGGGATATTTAACAATTAACAAACTAGGTGATGAAATTGGCCTACAAAATGCTTTGGAAGAAAACAAATTCTGACTGGAAATTATAATTACTTGGAGGGCAAAAAGTTTGCCGAATTTATACAAAGGATGAATGAATGAAAGCGTGGAATTGTCAATTATGTTGAAAACAAATTAAATATTCGTCGAATATGTCATTTTTTTAAATGTCGTTCTCTTATTTTTACATCACAACTGCATTTGCATTTAGTTGATAATTATTTTGATCACCCAACATACAGGAAATTTACAGGTTCTTGTTTTCCTCAATTTTACACTTTGGACAAGGTCCGATCGGAGCAATTACAAAATCACTGAAAACCAACAATAAATAATACAAACTCACAGAAACGCAATTTTTTTAATCAATATTGAATCATAAAACTTACTTCAAAATCTCCGGCCATTGAGATACCAAGTGTAATGTAACAGGTAGACTTGGGTTTGGATCAGAATTTTTTGACCCTTGAAATTCAATTTTTCCTTTCAGTCGTTTTGCCTTTTCCTTCGTCGTCTTCTGAATTTGAATCAGCAACGTTAAAATATTTCCAAGAATACGGTGAATTTTGGTCAAGAGCACGGCAAGCTGTTCAAAACGTTTTCGAAACTTCATGAAGGAGAAGAGCATAAGAGATGTTGCTTC
>JAQGCM010002482.1:0-11136 GCA_034699705.1 Hymenaphorura dentifera
CGACGAAACAACACAATTGGTGGACTTGATGAGCTATCGGAACAACAACAATAATAATTCCAATTCCAAAGAGTGATTCTATCAATGTAGCACCAGGTTGAATGAGCTAGAGCTGAGCTGGCCTTGGCTTTTTGAGTGGTTGTTTTATAATTTTAGTGTGAATAATTCGAGTGGTTCCACAAGAACCGTGTGATTTCTTAGCTAGATATTTTTTTTGCAAGAATTAGGATTATAGCAATTTGTACGTTTTTTATATTAATTGTTGTTGTTTCTGTAACGTTTTGCGTGTGTGTGTCAAAACTAACTAATTTCAATTATTACCATTTATAGTCTATGATTTAAAGTGCTGATAATCTCCAGGAAATAAGGTGAAGTGTCTGAGTCGTATGTGCGTTATAATTTATTTTGTTGCGTTGCGTAACCCCTGATTGCGCACATGATTCTAAGTTCAAGCTGATTATTTGATTTGCTCCACCATTTCTTACAGATGCCGTTACGAAGCTGCTGCAAAAGCTTTTAATCGTTCTGCGTCCATCAAATTAAAGGTGCTGATCTTGAGAAACCAAAAAGCCTTGAGCTTCAAAATTTCTCTCACTCTGTCCATGAATGTTGTTGTAGTCTTTTAGGATATACCTTTGATACTGATTAAGCATGCCCACTCAATTATTTCCTTTTTTTATAATTAGCATTCTTCAACCTCTACTACTAAGCACAATACTTCAACTTCTTGATTCCAATACTTCAATACATATGTATTTTGCACAACAATTGCACTCAACTCACACATATGTACACCTGTTTCCTGTTTGCACTAGCTTCCGAAGTTGTTTCGTCTTCTTCTCCCTAGGTATTAGAGTATGGTATTCTAATACCTAGTTCTTCTCCCTTCTCTGAAATTTCTTTATTGACAATTTATTATTGTTGTATTTTTCAAAAATCTACTCCCCTTCATTTTGTCAAAGTACTGGAACAGTTTTGAAGTTTATTCCAAACAGAAACATCGTGGCTCAAACTAAAACTTTGGATGATGTGAAAGCAATTCTAATCTAATTCCAACCTAGCTAGTTGATTTTTTCTAGATTTAGCCCTACTCGTAGCAATAACAATTTGATTCACCTCGAATTATTAATTTATTTTAATTCGTTATCTCAAAAATATATGGACATTTCTCTATTCACAGATGAAATCACCATTCTCACTCAGAAGTTGATGATCGTGATGGGTGCAGAGAAACCAACAGCAGTGTGAAATATAAATTATAGTAAAGTTAACAAAAATCCATAATTTCAACAATGACAGCTACTACTACACATTCGATAGTTAAATTCGTGATTAGCATTTTAACTTTTTGTAATTATTAATTTTAAATCCAAATTATTAACTTGCTTGTTACTTTTAAACAAACATGATTTTATCTGAACTGAATCAGATGAGTCATGCTAGTTCGTCTGTCTGGAGGAATGCGGGAGATCAGAGTCTCACACAAGGATCAAGCATCTGAATCAAATCAAATCAAATCATTATTATTACTATTGATAGTTTACTGCATAAATATATTTCACGTTAAGTAAAAGGAATTTAAGTAAGTTTATGTATAATGTTATAAGATAATGTCATAGGTAGTTAAATGAGTCCAAGTGATGAATTACTCTTAATTCTATCACAAACAGCTAATGCATTTGATGAAAGGGGAATCTGACGGTGCCTGTCTTGGATCATTTTTTTAAAGAAAAATGCGTCCTTTACACTGAACTGTTCAAACCGCCTTCCTGTACTATAGTATTTTTAATTTATTATATCATTCGTCAACTCCAAATGCTAATTAACTCTTTAAACAAAATTAATATTGAGCAATTTAATTGTTAGTTCAAAAATTGCTTATTTTCGTCCGTCAGTTGACGACAACCACATTTAATTTTATGCTTGATAGTTTAACAATAATAATTATTATTATTGATTACATTTTTTCTTGCTGAATTCAATTTTATTTGCTCTATTTGTAGTCTGCCATTTTGCAGGTAGTATATTAGTCATGCTAATTTTGAGATAATTAAAGCTACTACAAGTAAACATATTATTTTTTTTGTAGTTATTTCATACTCATTTCGTTGCATCTTTCAGAATTTGCTTACTTTTAATTTTGTAAGTACTAACTGTTGCAAAAAGTTACAATTTCATGAGGTGAGATTTTGCTTTACTTCTTTTCAAACTTTACAACAGTTGATCGAATCGTTGCGGATTTTAATTTTTGTAGCGAAATTGACTAGAATAGTTTAACGGGGCTTTTGGTAGTGAAAACAAAGCTATTTGGATTATTATATTGAGTCTGTCTTTAACTCTAACTAAGTTTAGGGGCGAATGAAAGTACATGACAATTCTCACTAGCGAGAAAAGAGTTATAATGAGTTGTTCCCATAAAACTGAATTGAGCCTTTGAGTCTGTAATTGTCGAAGCCAAACTAACTTTCTCTTGCTCTGATAGAGCATCACCGTACGACAAACTATTAAGTATTAGCCTAAGCTAGCTTTCTACTTCACATTCCATTCTATTTTTTATCAGTCTTTTGGATAGATTTAAATTAGTAGAAAATTCAACAAATATTAGATCTATTTTAGTTTTGCAGTATTCATTCATTCATGATGAGTGATAGAAGAAAATGGGGTTCTAGAAAAGCAAACAAAAGCGTAGAAAAAGGGACGCCACAAAACTAGTTTTGTTGATGTTCCCATTCTTTAGATGGCGCGCAATGCTTTGCCATATCCCACCCAATTCCAACTTTCACAACTTTCACAAAAAATATTAAAATGAAGTTCGCTTTGATGGTGCTTTAAAAAATTCTTCACACTTTTGAAGTCCACATTTGATATTTTCAATATTTTGTCACTTTTTGACCAAAGAATCAAACGTGATTCTAGAAATGGACAAATAAATCCAATAATTGGGATACAAATGAAGGCAGTCCATTCCAAAGTTCTCAAGTATGAAAAGAAGTGCGTAGGGAACATGCAAATGATAAAATGTTGAGTTAATATTTCTGCTTTCTGACTGATCGACTTTGAGTGATTGCCTTCCCAGGAGACAATACTAAAACCAAATTTTAAAAATTTCTAGCGAGCTTAGCAATCAATATAGACTTTTGACTGCCAGAAATTAGTTTTTTTTACATTTGATTGAGAACAGGCTCCACAACAGTCTTTAGCGTTTCGATTATGAGTTCACTCGTTGCTTTTGATAGATGAGATACAAAATATCACCTTGCCAAGTCTTTAAGCCATGCAATTTTTTATAATCAAAAGTAAACAGTTTCATGTAGCTAAACCCAGGAAATATAATATTTCTTCAAGATATTTACAGAAAGTTTCGCGTTGACTGCTTTCTCCCGGCCATAAAAAAAGTTCCATACCAATGAAAGTGTTTGACAATAAGTAGGAGTTAAGTGGATCGGAAATGTAAAAAGTGAAAGCTTTTGAAGTTGAAATCGTAGTCATGGATGATAATCATGTAGAGTAGGAAATGCGTAGAATCCCAATCTAAATATGGGATATTTAATTGTAAAATTTAATCAAGAGGTCGAAAATTTGTTTGCCCAATTGCAGTATGTTTGATTAGAATGTTCACAGATCATAGAATTATACCAAACCTTTTCAAAACCTCTGGTTTTGTACCAAACAACATGAATTGAAAAATATTCGGTGTTAATATTCTGGCGTGTACATTGAGAAGCATACATGACAAATCGTAGTGAGTTCAAAGAAAGGGTGATTTACCCTAGTAGACAAATAATAAGAATAATCACGAGAAAAATTAAATTGTATTATCTAGAAATTGTGTAGAGATGATGTGGACGTAATCAATATTTGGAGATCTCAATAGTACTATGTATTCAAAATGCGATGCAATTGAAAGATGATTAAAAGCACAATGCTTATGGTGTCAAATGTGATTGAGCATATGTTAATTACGTTTCTTTTCAATATTATTGAATTATTTAACACTGGAACTTCAAACAATAGGAATTTTATTTGGGTTTGGAGTTGACACGAATCTTTTAGGACCAGATTATGACAAGATCGAATAAATTGAACAAAATTAAGGTTTTAGATCAGATCAAATCAGATAAGATAGTAAAAATCCATTCAATTCACAAATGTTCAGTTTTCCTCTCCAATGAACATATCACACTCGCATTCAGTCTCACCCATGAATTAAAAAGGGAAGCAGTTTCAAGGAAGGTTGCTGCTACAGTTGCTGGTTGGACAAAAATTTACAGATTAAATGTGGTGAATCTTTTTGATTTTAAGTATTAAAAAAAAATTATTATTATTTATTTGATACAAGTTCACCTTCCGCTATAGGCAGATATTCGGTGTTTTGAGAACAAAATTTTATCTTCAATTAAACATTAATGAAAAAAATATTAAGGTTCTTTTCTTAATATTTAGTTTTGACCACTTCTAAAAGATATTCTTTAAGAACTCAAAATTTTGAATGGTCTGATTTTTTTTTTTACAAAACCTGGCAAATTAGCAGAAATCAGTAAATATGTTGACCTGAACTTCACATTAATTCCGAGAGTGGATAAAGTCAATTTGACTATGTAACGAACGTTCTAAGCAAAATTTGGCCACAAGTCATGTTCGGTTCAGCTCTTTTTGGGAGGGGCAAAAATTGTTGTTTGGTGTTTTTCTGCCCCTCGACATGTGTTGGAAGGACTAAGAAAGAAAATTGGTACTTGAAGCTAGTAAGTTGGAAGTTTTGGTGAAAAGCTTTCCAGGTCATCAAAAGAAGATTGGAGAGACTTTTTTTTGGTGTGGAAAGCGGAAACCGAAGTAGATAGTAGATGATGGTACAACGGTAACGGGTACAGTAATTCAGGTCCAACCTAACACTGTACTCTGCAGTAATACTCCATATAAAGTCCCTTCATAAAGATTCACGTTCACATTTAGATACTGTTTTCTAGCCAAGCGTGTCATGCCCGTTTTTTTCTATTTTACACAGTCTAGACGACTCCGATAGAAGAATACTTTTCTCCCGGGTAGAAAGCTTAGAGCTAGCTATGGCCCGTGGGTTGTAGTAATCTCGATTGGAGTTTTTTTTGATAGTTTGGTGAATGGTGAATCGCATGGTAAAATGCTGTTGCCATAAATTCCAAGTTAAAGGAATGAGTTGGGGATGTTCTCTCATTTGAAATTGAACTAGTTGGGTTTCGGTAAAACAAGAGTGTAGGAACGAGACCGACCCAAGTGTACCACACCCAATCCAACCCAAGCCACGACTTTATTTTCTTTTCTCATAGTTTTTTTTTGGAAAGTCTTATTGGCTCAAGTCAAGAGAAGAGAAAATGAAGAACACACTTCCTTCTTTTTTCTTGTCTTTCTCCCCTTTTGTTCTTTTCTCTGTAGGATTTTCTTCTCACATTCACACATCCAATCACTGGAGTTCAATCCCATCAAAATCTTTGTGTCACGAGAAGCTCCTATGATCATCTCATGATTTCCCCTGAATGCTTCCCCACGACATGTTCAATTACTGATCAATCGCTGAGCCATGGATGGGTCTGCGTGGTTGTGGCTGTTAGCTCTAAAGGTGAAGCTGACTTGCCCGATTTCTTTCTTGGTTCCATCTTTACAGAGTTTTCCAGTTTTGGTTTCGATAAAGCTGTACGAAGGTCTAGCAACACCCTTTACACGGGTATTATGAGCCACACTCGTGTCATTTCTTCATCCCAACCCGATTTTCACCTTAACTTACCCAACCTGACGATGACTCAAGTCATCAAACTATCTTCCTCCATTTCGTGTCTCACAATTTGTCTTCAAAAGGCATCTGCGCTGCTATCGGCAATTCTACTTTTATGAGGAAAAAGACTTTTGATATCAGAATGGTTGATTGCGTGTTAGATTAGTCTATTTTTGGATGAACTAAATTATCCTCAAGCTAGTCTATACAGGGCTTCTAGCCAGGTCAAGCTTAACTAAATAATTCGTTAGTCATACTTTCAATTCTGGCAAGAGTTGACTAAATGATTCCCCACGTGTAGAATAAATCCAACTTAAATGTTTCAATTTTTAACCAATCTAAAATCGGGATTTAATTTATTTTGTATTGCTTGAAACAAATAGACAAATACGACTATAAGTGCACACTGGCACTACGTCCATTCATATTTTCGATTACTTAAATTAAATTCGTAATCTCTACTCGTGTCATTTCATTTTATGAGGATAAATTATGGGTCGTTTATTTCGAAGGTAATTTCAGTCGACTATTGATAATCAGACAGACATAAACACAACAGCCGAACTTGCCGAACGCAAAAATTTCTGACATACTTTTTGTATTTGACATGAACGAATGAAATGGAGGAGGAAGTGAACTATTTTATTACAACTTAAAAAAAAAGCACGTGTGGAAGAAACAACAGAGAATGCCCATAATTAATTGACGCCTTGGTAAGAATGGACTAGAGTGGGGAGTTTTGGACGTGTACATAACATCTGAGGATGAGTCCATTCCATTCCATACGGTTCCATGTTAAATCCCCATTCAAGGTTTTCATTGTCAGCCTGTGGTGCTTTTATGACTGAAATGACAAGAACTAAAGAACTTTTGCTCATGTTGATTGAGGAAAATGAACAAGAGGATGATGGGATGGGATGAAAGGTGAACTCTTTCACTTTTTGAATCAAATGGGAAGAGAACAAAAGCTCTCCTCGACGTTACTTATGACCAGGCAATAATTACTAAAAGTCTCTCTGATGAGTCAAAGGGTCCTCACAAACTCACAACTCACAACTCAACTCTCACAGCTCAACCTCAAGGCAAATCACTCTAATGCATTTCTCATCTCATCTGTCCTTCCTTCCTATTTCCTATAAACTTCCGACTCTACTACACTTTTAACGCCACATTATTTATATTCCTTCGCACTAGCATTATCCCATTGCAATTATCCCGTTGTTTATTATTATTACCTTCTACGGGGCACCCTACACGCTCCAATCTGCTGTCCTATTCACTATTTTTTTACAATATCAAATCGCTTTCAAAAGTCAAATCCAACTCATGTGCCGAATAGTACACCCAAGATTTTCTATACAATATGTTGAAAATCAAAGACATATTATGACTTTCGAACATATAATTTTGGAATATTTTGCCATAATGTTTCAATTATTTGCACACGTTAAGGAGTTTGAGTTTGAGGTACAATATATACTTGGCAAAATATGTAGAAAAGCTAGTAGTATTTTGATTTTGTTGTATGTTCACTACAATACCAGAAACACTCGCCCTTCTGCCTCGGATGCATTTATTTTAAGCCTGATGTATACATAACCGTGTCAATTAGAAAAAGTTTTGAAAAAATTGATTCAACACTTCTGAATCTATTTAAATCTATTCTATTTAATCCCTTCCTCATTTCGATTCGAAATTTCGTGATTAGCATTTTTTATCACAAAATCAGACACATTATACTTGACCATTAGGAATTCATTCTCTTCTCAGGTCAGTTAGTACATTTTTTAACATTGCAAATATTAGATATCCTGAATTGCAACCAAGCGGGTCTCTAAAAATACCAAAAATCATTTAATTTACGGTTCTTAAATGAAAATGATTCAATCTTGTGTTGTTCCTTTGAGCAGACTTTGACGGGCTAAGTTTATTAGCAATCTGCTTCATGCCCTCTGCTACACCTTGCTAGCTACTAACAGGCAAAATATGTTCAAAACAAGACAAATTGAAACGCTTTTGCTTCATCTTTGAGTTCAGTTTCAGTTGAAAAAAAGTTTGTTTGATAGTGGAGTATTGTTATTGTTAGTAAGAATGAATGAGTTTGCTGATTGAGATTTGGACGAGGGTCGTTCATTCGTAGTATAGAATCACACATCTCTTTACTTCAAATCCAGTTCCTCAAGAGCCAGTCGTCGTCGTCATCGTCATCGTCGAATGAAAGGGGAGAGCGGAAGGAAGAAACATTGTCAATTTGGAGAGCATTAAAGGATCCTCCTCCAAATGACAAAGAAAGTCAGAGGAAGTCTACGGCTCAAGTTCATGTTGTGAAAACACACATTAGACTTAATTAGTTGGGAATTAAAAGTGATAGCCGACACGACACTCGACTCGACTTCCATAGTATCCTCGCACCCCTCCCCACTTACTGTACTCTACCGCTCGCTTTCTAAACTTACGTCAAATACAGAGTGTCTCAAAACTAAATTACTCGAAAATTTCTATTTTTAAGATTCAAATGTTTTTACAACAGTCGGGCCAAAAGTTCTCCCTGTCCCTATTTAGGGTATTTACCGAGGAGGTTGTCAATCATTAATTAAAATGCAACGAGGAATGAGGATGAGACTCAAATTTTGTTACGTGGTAGTGCTGGTTGGATCCTTAACTTCCGTCCAAAAATTTCAACCATGGACGACCGGCCGCTTCAAGCAAAATTATTATCATTAAATAGATTGTAAGGGGCAGAAATGTACGATTTTTGACAGTTTCTAGTGTTTTTGTTTTGTAAAATAAGCACATATTGTGTGTGGTCTGCTTGATTGAATTGTTCCTTTCTGAACTCAACTCATCTCGTTGTTAATTGAGGGGACCCTTTCCACTAATTGACAATCAACTGCTGCCTGCCAGCCTGCCTTGTCCTTGTCTGACAAAATGATTATGCATGCTTTCATTCATTAGTTTAGGTTTTTTTATTATATTCAATTTCTCTCGATATCTGTTGGTTTTGAGGACTCTCCAAAATTCGGAGAGTAAAAAAAGAGATGAGTTATGGTCGTGTGCAGTGTGCATGCAATGAACCACTTGAACATCGTCGGCACGCGACTTTGAGCAAAAGTTAAATATGTTCCCAAATTCATCATCCAGTTATGTGAGAATTAATAAAATTGTAGCACTTGATCATACTTTTAGTGGAGAAGAGAACACTTTATCATGGCCAGGAATACCCTTGTCCTCAACATTTATGAACCTACAAAGTGTTTTTGTGCAATGAATTAGGGTCGCTCTCACAATTTATTTATGGTGGGGACACGGATAAAGTGGATAAACTGTTTCATATGTCTCTCTCAATTATTTACTACTGCGCTGGCTGGCTGGCTTGGCTAGAAATTCATTTAGAGTAACAACACGGTATGTTTGGAATAATCAACTACTTCCAATTTCCAATGAGATCCTCTAATGAATTCCACTTTGTTTCAATTAAAGGGCAACGATTAAAGATAAAAGCACTGAACCGAGCCCTGCAATTATTGTTCAGTGAAGTCAAAAACAATTAAATGTAATTTTGGCCAATTTGCTCATCATTACAGTTAGCGGGTTTCAGGATTAACTTCCACGCCAAAATTTCATCGCTCTAATTTGCAGAGAACCCGCACAATTATCCAATTTCACAATTTAATGATAATGTTGAGGATGAATCGATTAATTGCTGCGAAAGATTTACCATGTGTGCTTCGTCAAATTTTGCAAAACAATTTAAATGCATATGCTCAAATTTCTCAAAACAATACTTAAGTGCCCTTGCTCAATTTTTGCAAACAAAATTTAAATGAATGCCCTTGCTCTACATTTTGTTTGGAAAATTCTAGCTTCCAAAATTCGAAGCAGTCCTGAAGAAGTCACACATTATAAATTCCATCCAATTTTTCCAAAGCTTTCTCAAAATGATTCCAAGCTATCTAAACTCGGATTTTTGTTCAGTCAAATTTATTCAGCCTAGACCATATTGACATGTCTATTATATTTTCATAATTAAAAGTCATAAATATTACAATGGTTTGCACGCAGACAAGACAAATGAACTGCGTTTAATGGCCCGCACACTTCTTCAAGTACGTGTGAAGTTAATGAAATGAACCCCTTGATAACAAGAGTTCCAGCCCTTAACAAATTCCCAGAAGCACACACCGCACCGTGTGTCTAAAATTTGTTCAGATCAGCACAGATCAGATCGAATCTATCTTGTACTGGGTCGGTCGGTCGGTCGGGTGTGTACTTAAATTATTGTATCGTATCCGTATATCTTCCGTTTTCGATTATATATTGCCATCGTGCCACCCGAACCGAAACGCGATCGAGTGTTCAAGAATTGAATTCCTGGTCCATAGAAAATGTTGTAGAGAGTAAGGATACAATCCATTACTTTGTTGCCTATTATTATAACTCTGATCAAGTGAAGGGGGGAGAGAACTCTTTAACAATAAATACATTGTTGAAGTAGTGAAGCCGTTTATTATGAGAGAATGAAAATGAAATGAATGAAGGAACAGATGGGGAAGTAAACATTGGACAACCCATCCAACAGTCTCATCCAGTCAGTCAGTCAGTCAGCATTCAATACTAATGATGATGATTCAAAAAAGCTTTGGAGCACGAAAGAGCATGCAATAATCCAATGGCTTTTTCACTTTTTTCGCATTCAGTTGGGTCCTTAACTATCCAGTCGTCAGTCATTTGATCATATCATGAATGAGCGAAAGAGTAATCTGCTCGGATTCAGTTTTTCATTATTTCGACGCAGTTAGTGAATAAAAAATAATTCATTCGATTTGGCTACTTGGATTATTAATGGTGTAATGGTATTTTTTTATTTGCACAACCATAGTTCTTATTCCAATCATATTCCAACCGAACTATCAGATCCAACTTAATTGTCGTACACTTAAGAAAAACTCAAATTCACACCGCCAAGAATTATAAGTTTGCATCGAAATTATCACAGGTCTTAATTATGAATCGCTTACATCTTTTGCTCTAACATTCCGTCAAATTTTACTTCATCCCATTTAAAAACGAAGTTGGAAATTAAAAAACGCAGAAAAAATATTGAATTTAAAATGCGAATGAGTGGGTGGCACTAATGACATAAGTACTTTTACCTCTTTGTAACATGGTGTGGAGTGGTCATGTTATTTTTTGTGTCGTACTTACTCATGTATTTTCGTATTTCAGATCTAGTTGCCGACCAACTTCAACCAAGGCAAGGCATGAAATTTGGGGGAGAGCGGAAAAGAGAGTTTGATCATTTATTATTTATTAACTAATAGGGTACTCAAGTTAAGATTAAATGATGAACCCAAGTATGTACCTCTCTGTTCAGCTGAACTCTGCTCCAACTC
>JAQGCM010002483.1:0-11133 GCA_034699705.1 Hymenaphorura dentifera
AAAATCAGAGAAATGAGGGGGCGGCAATTGGATATGGGCGTCTATCAAGATAGAGGGCGTTTATTGGAGCTTTTACGTATGCTCTTTGTTTTTGCAAAATACTCAAAACACTGCCCAATAAATGACACCTTGTGCAGTAGCAGCCTAGCCAATATGCTGTGGGAATTTTGCAATGTGCTTAGTGTCTTTAATCTGAGCAGATTAGAATTAGATATTCGCAAAATCTATTGCTATTTCGCTTACTATGCGCATGAAAAGTGCAAAATGCAGAAACCCTGCTTGCTGTGCTGTGCTGCGCGCGTATGAAATCAAATGTGAGAGTGCGAATAAAAAAATTTCATGTCCCGCTGTCCGTGTGAGTTGGCTAAGAATTAAGTCATGAGACAAGCAAATATGTAATGTATCTGCACGTGTAGAAAAATTTTGACTTTCTTCAAAAGAGAAAGCGTTCGCGTTAGGGTGCATGGAGATAAGCTGGAGAAAACGCGACAATTTTCTACAACTCTATACGCGTATTCGTTTTTGCAATTTTGCATCTCAGTTGACAACTTTGGCCAGATTTTGACTCCAGGCTAGTGGCTAGTGAGCCAGGACTTGAAAAATGTTTAATATTTATGTATCAGAATTTCAAAATATAGCGAAAGCAAAATTCGCAGAACATGCTTTGGAGCCCGGAAAGGCAAATCTCGGATCGCCTTGTGGCCCGACCCGACCAGTTAATCCACTGCAGAAAAGCCTTGCCTAAAACGCGGTGCTGCTAGCAGCTGACTGCCAACGTGTGACAGCAGTGCACTACAGTGCAGCAGCAGTCAGCATTTTTGACAACTTTATTGCGGTCAGTGGAGTGGGCCAAGTCAAGCCAGAATTCGTCCAAATTTTCTGTCAGATTACAACATGAAGTCCGTCCGTCCGTTCCCATTATTTCCCTCGTGAGAGAGCAGCAAGAGGGCAAATGTCAATCATCTTTTGAGGAATTCGTTTGAATAAATGTCACAAAAACGTGAAGGCAAGTCCGAAATGCAATGCAGGCCGGAAGGAAACTCGAGGGTAAAAGTTTTGTTCAAGGAAGGAAGTCAAGGAAGTCATGGAAGGAAGGATCGCAAGTCGGAACTCGGAAGGATCAAAGTCACGACGACAAAGTGAGTCAAGTGACATTTGATTGATCTCACTGTGAGAAATTTGACAGATTTCCACACAACTTTGTGTCAAGTTTGCGATGCGGGCGGGCGGGCGGTGGTGACCTCAATCTCAATCTCAATCCTCTTCTGACTCTGACTCGACTCACTTAATATGCAAAGTTTTTTTTTATTCGGTTGCATTGAGAAGGGGTCAACTTGTTGAGTTTCCCAACAGATTTGCTGCCACTGCTGACCGACTTTCACGACTTTCTCAAGTCAGTCAGTCAGTCGTCGTCGATTGACAAGAATGCCCGGTGAGGACCTCATGACCGATTTTGAGCCAAACTTTATCTATTTAGTTTTACAATTTTTGACTTGATGACTGCCCAAATTGCCACTCCACTGCACTGCACTTTCACTTTGGCTTTCACTCTTTGCAAAGTTTTCACTTGACTCTGCCAGCAGCAGCAGCAGCAGGAGAAAGTGACATGGCAGGCAGGCAAGGCAAGTACGTGTGGTCTGAATTTGAACAAAGTTGCCCCAAAGTAAAGAGAACTAAATTCTCAAGTGGTGTTTTAGCAAAATTTAAAACTAACGCAGCAGGGGTAGGTAGCTCTGTTCAGTGCAGTGCAGTGCAGCATGTATGCAACCTTCAAAACTTTCTTCCACGATTGGCACCAGGGCGCCACTGCCACTCGCAAAATTCGCAATTTGCAAAAACTTCTATGAAGTTGACTTGCAATTCTCAAAACGCATTACCGCCGGGGGAGAAAGTCGTTAGATTTCAACTTGGACTTTTTGGACTTGGACTTGGACTCGGACTACCTCAATGCCACTACTGTACCGCCACTACTTCATCACATCGCCAATTTATTCCTTGTCTCTCTCATATCGACGACCAAGACCAAAACGGAAGGGCCTTCCCAAAATTGGCATGGGACGCGGACGCAATGAGGTCATTTTATCCGAATTTGACATTTGACAGCGCCAGAGTGAACTCTGAACTCTGAGGGCTGTCCAAGTGTCAAACAATTGCAAGAAAATTTTGACTTCAAGTGACCCAGTTTAATAATTAAGTACAAAATAAGGATGTGACACGACTTCAATTTAAAAGTGACAAGTAGGACAAACTCTACTAGCAACAGCAGCAGCAGCAGCATTTGAGAATTTTGCTCCCATTTTCGCGATACGTCTTGCCTTATTTTGACCAATTTCGGGCCGTAATTTTGTACATATTTTTGCAAAAAGAAGTCAAATTTTTTGCACTGCATAGTGCATAGTTTCGAGTGTCGTGAAATTTTAATTTTCTTGCAAGACTTTTCAATTGCATCCTTGATTTTATTAGCAGTTCAGTTCTCCAAATTTATTTGAATTTGCGAGGTGCGAGAGAATTATGTAGTTCTTCACGGAAAAGCATGCATGATAATGAGGAGAAAGCGGCGGGGAAAGCAGGAGCAGCAGCTGACTTTCTCCTCCAGACGACAAATGCAATAAAAATGCTAGCGGTCATCCCACAAACTGGTAGGAAGAAAGCAGAGCACAGCAGCCCTTTAATTTTTGGAGTTTTTTGTTGGCCGTGGTGATGATGGTCCGACGCATAAATAAAACGAAACGAGGATAAGTACAAAAGTCGCGGCCAAAAAATATGAGATGAGATGATATGAATAGAAATCAGATTATCTACAGTGTTTGAGTTTGAGTACAAATCCTATAAATCTCCGCTACTTAATCCCCAAAACTGGAGAAAGCAAAGCAAAGGACACTGCAAGCACTGTGTGCCCAGTTGCTCCTTTTTCTCTGTTCTCTTCTGTTCTATGTTCCAAACAAGGTCAGGGAAAAGATGCTAAAAATCTTATTTATTTGACTCCTCTCCTTTCTTCCTCGATTTTTTTTTATGTCCAGAAAAATATAAAATAAAATAAATCCGAGGGTCGGGCCGGGCCGGGCCTTCGCTGGAAGGTCAGGTTCTGTGACTCTGACTCTACTCTGTGTGACTGCCTTGCCGAAAGAATGACTCTACTCGAATCTACTCTACTCTATTAAATTTATGTCATTTCCTAGCCCCTTGCTGCCGAATTGGGAGCCCAAGCAGCCAGCAATTTCTCTTTCTTTCTGTTTTTCTTTCCTTCAAGAAAAATCTCATAATCTCAAGTCCAAGTCAAATCTGCGAGTCAACTCCTAGTATTAATTCTCATCCAACAACAATTTCAGCCCGCCGTCATCTCTCTCTCTCTCTATCTATCATTTCATGCATGCATTCTCGACTCTGACTCGATCTCAGCGAGCCCCAGTCAGAGCCACAAATCCTATGAAACGCACTGCACTGTACGGCACAGCACAGCACACACTGACTTTCTACTTTCTCCTTTGTTTAGAATTTATCCTTCACGGACTTTCTTTGTTCAAGACAGTGCCGACGAGAGGAGCAGTGGAGTGCAGTGCAGTGCACTGGCAATAGCAAACAACACAAAGGAATGAAAGGGGGAAAAACATCAAAATCTTTATGCACTCGATCAGCTCAGAGTCACAGTCACAGCTCATCCCTACTACTTTCCTTTTGTCTGCCCTGCCCTGCCCTGCTCTGCTACGAAACTGAGAGTCAAACTCTCAAAATTTAATTTATTTGACACTGAGAAAGGAAAAAAAAGAAAGTTTTTGAAGGCTCGGTTTTGAACTGGACGTATTATTAGTCTTATAATCAGGTCAAGGTCCTAAAATAATTAAAGTCTTTAAGACATACATGGAGACTTAAAGTCTCTGCACTGCAGGGTCTGCAGCGCCTTAAATAAGCTCATCGGAGCTGACTGCACTCAAAGTTAACCTGGACGGAATGCTAAGAAGGGTCCTTTCCTCTAGCTAACATTTCTCCTTATCATCTTGACACCTCCGGTTTTTCGTAAAACTAAGGGCCCCCATTTTTGCGCTTATTTTCCAAGAACTTACATAGGTTTTTCGAACGACTATAACTCAATTCATTCACAGCAGCCTCAATTTCTTTTCCTCTCAACGAATTCTTAATTCTAACTGCAATTAAAAAAAGCAACAAAATTGTTCAGTACTCACGGACGAGGATGTTGGAGAGCAGAGTCGGTGGGAGACAGAAGAGAATGACGAGAAGGTCTGCCACGGCCAAGTTCAAGATGAAGAGATTCGTAACGGTCCTCATGCGGGGTGACCTGAGCACAACGCACACGACGAGTGTGTTGCCCACGACGCCGACGATCAAGACGATGGCATAGGCCAAGATCAAGATGCCCGTCAAACTGGCTGAGTGACGATAGTCTCCGTAGTCGGCCCGAAATTCTTCCACCAGCCCAGCACTGCTGCTCCATTTCGAAATGCTCGCCTCCGTCTCGGCCGTGACCCCGTCACCGTCCCCGTCACCGCTGCCGCTGCCCTCGCCAGCATCTGGCAAAATGGTTGCTGTTGAGATTTCCCCGAGACCCCGACTTGTTTCTGAGAACAGCTCACTCGCATTTAGCAATTCTACCAACATTCTCAAAGCTCGGCAGTTGACTCACTGACACTTCCCGCCTGGAACCCTCCGACTTTTATCCAGAAATTCTTTCCTCCTCTGGATTCCAAAAACCAGGGAGAGAGACATGCGTTTCCCGTTCCGGGTATTCTGCCTTTCTCCAGCATCAGGAGCAGCAAGCAGCAACCCTTTGGCTTTCTCTGCGGGTAGCTCCTGCTTTCACCGGGGTGAAAGCAGCAGCAGCCTGTACAGATGTACAAACAGGCCTGCTGGCTCCCTGGTTTCGCATTCCTTTCCTTCCTCGAGCCAAAATCTTAAACCGAAAACCAGGTCAGTTCTATTTGCACACCTGGCCAACCAGTCGTCGTCGTCGCAGTCCAACTCTATGCAAATTAATCAACCAATTCCAATTCAGCTTTGCTCCTCGCTCGCTCGCTCGCTCCTCGAGTAACTCAATCCCAATATGCAATCCAATCTCGTCGCCAAAGTCCAGTGGAATGACCTGGATTCAAAATCCCCGAAGGGATTGGCAAGAAGCGCCAAGCCAAGCCAGGGCAGGCCAGGCCAGGATGTCGTCGCCCGCCAGCCCGATTCTTACCACAAGGTATTAATTTCCTAATTTGGTCCAAGACGACGGCGTCAGGTTTTGAATTACCCATTAACTCCGTTCCAGGAAGTGTTTTGCTGTTTGCCGATTTCAAACACGGTCAGTCCACCTGCCCGCCTGCCTCCCTGCCTGCCTGGACCCGAGAGAAATCTCAAGATTTCTACAAAATATTTTCCAGGTCGCCAGCTGCCAGCTGAACTCAATTCACTCCTTTCCTTAGAATTTAGATCTGAGGAAGCGGACTCTGTCAATATTAATTTGGCTAAGCAAGCAAGCACTCGAATCTCATCGAAATTCAGGTCGGTCGGTTTTTCAAAATACAAAACTAAAAATAAAGCTGGCCAATCTTTGCTGAGATAAGGTGTGATGAGATGACTTGAGTTTGAGTTGAGAGAATTAGAAGGTAGTTAAAAACTTGGTCCAATTACCCGTCCGAGACTCAATTCAATTTGAAATGTTGAAATTAAAAGTTCTAAAACTTTATTTAGCAAACTTTTTGCCAATTCAATTTAAAATTTTCAATTACGTTGCATTTCATTTCATTGCAAAGAAGGCAGGCCATTAACCCAGTCGCGTGAATCAGCAGCAAATTCTCCAAACTGTTAATTGTAAATTACAAAATCTCAATTAAAAACTCTCCAAACACTTGTTAGTTACAAAATCCCAATTAAAACAAAAAGACATCACAAGGACAACGAGCCGTGGCATACGGAAATGCATGGAGTGGTTATCCGAAAAGCTGTAAACTTGGGCCGAACGAGCCAGCAAGCAATTCGACTCGAAACCAACCGAATCTCTCTCCAAGTTGTCATTTTAAATTTCAATTTCAAAAGTTGAACGAACTCGTCGTCCTCGTCGAATTCAAATCCAACTCGAAGAACGATGGCGATGTGTAAAATGAACTTTCGACTATTCGACTCTTTGCGACGGCCAGGGTTTGATAATTTGCAATTTTCTGTTGCTCAAATTAGTCAAGTTATTTGGCTTTCTAGGTTGCTGAAATAGTTCCGAAACCCCATCCGTCTTTCCCATGACTTTCTCGACTTCTTGGGAATTAATTTGCAAACTTTTGGATGATATGTTGCTCAACATTAAAATTGAGCCCAAGTGCGTGCGTGCGGACGTGATTTTAGGGCAGAGCCAATCTTAACTTTTTTTTGTGTAAACTGGAGACGAACTGGAGATGCAGGTGCAGAGGGCAATGACAGGTGACAGGTGTGACAGGTCAGGGACATCAAGACTCTCAAACCAAACCGTGGAGAGGTTCAAAAACAAATTCTGCAAATTCTCAGAACTGAGAATTCAATAACAAAAAATTTTGTTTGAATGAAGGCTTTTGCTCTTGAATCCAAGAATTGTTGACTTTTCTCAACTGCTTGGTCCAAAAGTAGCTGACGTGACAACTTTACACACGTACTGCTTACTTTGCATGCAAGATACTCAGGACAATTGTACATAAATTGGCACATGTCAAACTCCTTTCAAAATGTGAAACTATTCCAGTGAGATGTACGGTTTTAAGAAAAATTTGCAGGGAAGGGAAAAGTTCAATGATTGCAATTTTTGCAATTGATCTTGTTTCAGGTACTTCCAGTATAAATTAATAAATTCTCTCTCCAGGTATGTCCATTCTCAATTCCTGGCATTCGAAAATTTCAATACTTTCAAATTCCTCAGGTTTGGCTCAAAATCTGTAGCTACATGCTTTAGACGAATCGGGCAAAATTGCATAGAGAACATAACAATTCATATTAATAAAACTGGTGCTTGTAATTAATAAGTTCTTGTTTGCATCCCTTGCGAAGCTCGCTTAGTCGCTTGACGAAGACTTAATTCCATCAAAATCGATTGTTTTATTTTTTACAGCACTTTTACAATTTTTGCAAAAAATGAAAGTGAAATCATGTTCGTGCTGCATAGTTTTGTCGCAATTACATAACTACTGCACCTTGCAATGGTAACTTCACAGCGAATAAATGCAATATTAAAAATATTAATCCACATAAAGTGTGGTCCAAAATTAAGTGGCAATTTCCTCTGTTTGCATGCGAAATAGTCATTTACTTTTGGACCACTCTGTGTATTAAGTGCCGTTTGCTATGCTTGCTTTTCCCTGCAAGCACTCCATTCGTAACTCTCAAAATTTCTAAAAAAAGGCAGCTCGGCACTAGGGTAATCCCTACTTCTCCTTCTGTCCGATTGGGTGACCAGAACACCCCAAGTGCACCTGTGGTGACCCCATTTTAGAACTAGGCAATCGAGAAATAAAAACAAAATTAGTATGTTATAATGAATGTTTGCAACCGCTGACTCTCAAAATTTGTAATAAATTAACATATTTTTAAAATGAAATTGACACTGAACTTTTATTGGTACGAAATGAAAAACTTACTTCAAAGTAAAGAGCATAAACATGAAAAATATCAATAAAATTGAAGTCAAAGTAGAGTTGAAAAAGAATAAAGAAATTGAAGTAAAAGTAGAGTTGAAAAAGAATCAAGAAATTTTATGAGATGGATTGAAGAGAGGGTGAATGGATTTTGTTCTGATGTGTGATCATACGGTCCTTTCTTGTAAATGTTTTGCTACAAAAATTGCACTGAAAAGGGCGCTCGCCTGTGTGGACTCTCAAATGCCGGGTCAAATCACCTGAATCACAATTAATAAATCATGAGCATTAATTGATGAATTATCAATAGAAAGAATTCCAAGGAGCAAAGTTTGCACTTACTGCTTAAGCTGAATTGCTTCTCACGTAGTGAGCACTTGAACGGCTTCTCTCCACTATGTACACGACGGTGCACTGTCAAATGGCCTGTAGAATTCCAATCAAAAATGGATCGTAAGTTGGAATTACATTTAATCCATCTCCTTGAATAACTAAAACATTACGGCATAATTGAATAGCATTTGACTAAATAAGTTCGTCCGAATTTCTTGCGGCAAATTGTGCAACGGTAGGGCTTCACTCCGCTGTGATTCATCTCATGCCTTCGAAGATCCCCTAATAAAAAAATAATTTTAATTAATATCATACTATAAATCGTAATTAATGGAGGCTAGGTCTAGCAGAACCTCACTCCAGCCGCCCAGCGCCACGCGCACTCACAAAATTCAGAAAACTTATTAAAATTGCACTCGGGTTCCCGAATATTCAGGAACTTATCTGACTCAATCGATTAAATAAATTACCTTTTCGGGCGAATCTCTTCTTGCAGATGTGGCACTTAAACGGTTTTGCCCCGGTATGGACAAGCCCGTGTTGTTCCAGATAAGCTTTCTTGGGGAAACGTTTGCTGCACCCAACAGTGTTGCACTTGAAGGGTTTTGCAGGTTTCGGTTTCGGCGGTGGTGGTGACAATTGTGCTTGCATTTGCATTCCATGTGCAGCCACGTGGGTCTCGAAATTCTCCAGAGTCGTAGAGAGCCATTGGCCACAAAACCCACAACGTCGTGCATTTCTCATGGGTGTGGACCTCCGTGAATTTTCACCTTCTGTCAGTCTAAGCATTCGATCTGAAATTAATTCAACCAGTCAAACATTTGCAATCAAATATTGATGCCACCAACTACTGCAATCGTAACAGGTGAAAAGAGCCAAAACAGAAATAGCCAAGCAAAAATAGCCAAAGTAGAAAAGAGCCAATTAAAATAAAAAATAGCAAATGTAGAAAATAGCCAAAGTACTATGTACTGGGACAATGTCATGATTGTCGATATTTTCACTATTTTTCGAGAAAAATTAGCAAGAAACAGATATTAATTTGGTCACATCAGCCAAATTCGTTGAAAAACTCAACCAAGAACAAAGCCACACAGAATTTGAATGAAACCAATTAATTGCTGACACACCTCACCTGGCAAAACGCAGAAAATACAAGGACTTGGACGAATAGAATCTCCAACACACAAGTATCGTACACTTACCATACCAGTGACTGAATACTTGATTGGCATTGCACATGGAATAAATATTTTCTTTAAATTATACTTTTTAATTTACTTTTTACGTTGGCTATTTTTGCTTGGCTATTTTTGTTTTGGATCTTTTCATCTGTACTCACTGCAATTGCCAACCATCGACTAGTTTTGCGATTTTTATATTCATTCCGTAATAATGGCAATTTAGTGTATGTCTCACCGGCAAATATTTCCTGGAAATGCTCTTTTCCAAACTCCATTAATTGTGATTGAGTCTTCTTCACAATTCGTTCGTGAGTCTCCAACATTTTTTGGGTGAATTTCTTGCTGACGAGTTTGAAAATTTGCGTCATCCTAGTGTCCTCCTGGTACTCTTCCAGAAAGTCCCGAATAGTTTCGGACATCATTTTTGCACTTTAATCTTCCGATCCGAATTGTCGTAGTAGTAATAAGAATAAGAACTTTGGAACAGCACACAAAATGATTGGACTGTCAACACTCTCAACGCAATCAAAGAATGATTTAAAGAAACAGCAAACTGCACTTGCACTGAATTTTGCAAAACTAACGCATTGGAACGCCACGCACAAGCACAGGCAAGGCAAGCCTTTATTTTTGTAGTGTCGTTGTCACTGCAAACTTTTGCGGGAATGGAAATTGATTTGTACGTAGACTGTTGACTTGAGTTTGTGGGTGAAGTGAACGAAATTGTAAAATTATGTAATTTGGGATTGTCCTTGGCCAGCAGCGGAGCCCTGCTTTCGACTCTTGCATTTATTCTAATCGGATCGGTCCAGTTCCAGTTCGATGGACTAATGCAAAATGCAATGCACGCAGGCAAGGAGAGCAACCCAGTTTGACCGACGTCAGAATGACAACAATACAACTCTGCACCAAATTATTTGAATGCTAAGAAATTCTTGAGTACATAGAATCAAATTATATAAAGAAAGAACTATTTTCTTGGAATCCAAATTCCCCATTGCCAATGCATTGCAACAATTCTGCAATATGCAACCACTCTTTACATTATGTTCAGAAATTCTGTGCTTTTGCTACTTTTGCAGCAGGAAATTAAATTGCCAACTTCAGGGTGAACAGTCGAATGGATAGCATTTTCTCGAGACGAAACGTGAGACGTGATATTTTCAATTTTAGCAAGACTTTTGCCAAATCTTGGAGTACTTCTGTCGCGAGAGGTTAAGAACAGGGCAGGACAACCAAATTTTCAAAATTGGACCAGCTCACCAGCAGTTCTAAAAATGCTACTGGTTGAGATTTAAAGAAAGAGTTGCAATTGCACTTCTATGCGAATCCCTTTTGCAGTTTGCAGAGTTCCCTGGATAAAACAACGTAGTTTTTCGGAGTAAACCTTTTACTATTGTCTTTGAATTCTTTGGTCAAATCAAGTCTGAGTCTGACTCTGTATTGAATTCCAATTGCAACCGACCGGATTTATTTTAATTAGTCAAAATTAAACAACACAACTTGCAGGGCATCAAATTATCATTGCAAATAATTTTGTGGAAAATTTGCTAATTTTTTGATTGAGTTGATCTTGCGGTTGTGTCCTCCCAAGACTCTCGCCAACTCCAGACCCACTTCATGCTCCGAGAGAATTGTCAAAATTAGCAATAATTTGCAGTTCAAGATGTGATTTTGTGTGATTTTTGTAATTTGACGAGATTTAACTAAATTAGGCTTTTAATGAATTTAACATAAATGAGTTGAACAATAAAACGATTTTTTTTAAAACGCATTGCTAATCTCACCCTCCTTAAGCAAGCATTCAAATAAATGCCCAACTGATCTTAACCCAGTCCAGAGAAACAATTAACAATGCGTACGTACGAATTGCAATTATTGCTAATTATTGCTTAATTAGGCTTGCAGAATTCTTTGCTCCATTTTTGCAGCGGCTGCTGGTCTAGGAGCTGCTGCAATTTGAGATCTGTGCCCTGCTTATGATGTTTTTCCAGCAAAATTTCACCCGTAAGCTCTCCTGCTGCTGC
>JAQGCM010002484.1:0-11132 GCA_034699705.1 Hymenaphorura dentifera
TGCCGTTTTGTCAACAAAATTTTGCGGCAGTGGCAGCAAGCAGAATGTTCTGATTGGTCCGTTTGAAATTTTGAAATTTTGAAATGCTAGTATTCTATATGGCTGGAATGGAAGCTGTTGAAATTATTTAATAATAGACATGTAACACGCTTTCGCTCTAACCAGATAATTTTAGAAATGATTTCGAGAACTTTCCTCACTTTGAGGAAAGTGATTGAGGGTCGTCTTCATTGTTAAACTAACTGAAATGAATTGAGACTAGTTGCACGAAAGAGAATTTCATAGAGTGCAATTATTTCCATGCTTTTAAAACCGACATCCAGTCGATCCAGTACGGTTCAGTTGATTCCACAAGAATATATTGTTGCAAATATTGTGAAGTGCGTAATTAAATATTCAGACTGAGTCACAATGTCTAAAATTTATTAGACGACTAAATCGTAATTAATAAATTTATTAACACTTTGGAGAATAAATTAAGTAGTAGTAATGCCATTCTAATATCCTAAAGGTTAAGGGCCAATATAGTTTCACTTTCAAGATCCAATGGTTTGTCTGACCCATTCTTTGTAGTGAGAGACTTTGACGTAAACCCCGGGTACATCTCGGTCACCGCAGTTCACGCCCCAGCTGACAATACCTGCCAGTTCCCAAGTATTTTGATTTTCACAGACGAGAGGACCTCCGCCGTCACCTTTACCTGCAAAACATAATCGATACATTTCAGATATTTTTGAAAGAGGCAATTGATATCTGTTAACATTCATTAATATTAGTAGTTCAATAAAAATTTAAACTCACAGGCATCTTTACCCTCCTCTCCACCGGCGCAGAGAAATCCTGGATGCAAAATAAAGTCATGCCCTAACCGTGTTTTCTTTAATTTCTGTTGACATTCCGAATGTCTCAATACAGATACGTCAACCTCCTTCAAAACATTCTGGAATTTTCCATTCGATCCAAAACCATCTTTGCCCCATCCGCTAGTAATGCAACGCTGGCCTCCAAATTCTGAGGTTGTTGGTGGAATACAAATCGGACTGATATGAGGGCTAAAATTGAAAAAAACGCAGGTTAAGTACTTTTTTGAGAAAAATAAGGTGCGACCCACCTGTTGCGAAAATCGATCAGACCATCCAACCGAATTATCGCAATGTCATTGAATAAATTCCCAGCGTAAAATTCGGGATGAATTGCAAAGCCTGCCACATCTGTTTCAACGTGTGGATAAACTTCTGTTTCGTGATTTACATCCCATTCACCTAGTCTGACGCGTAAGTCTGAAGGTTTTAGGCCCTTGAGACAATGAGCTGCGGTTAAAATATGGCGAGAGTCTATCAAAGATCCTCCGCACGCGAAAATATTATCTTTTCCGTCTTTCTTCAAAATTGCAGCTTGCCAAGGGTACTCCCCTTTGAGACAAAAATTTAGAAAAAATGTAAATTTCTGTAACTCTAAATAATGTTAATTTTCATTAAGATTTACCGAATTCGGTGTCACCCTCATTGAACCCAGCATTTGCTACCCGCCCAACTATTCCTCTGGCATTTCGTTTTCCACATTGGCCATTTCCTTGAGTAAAGCCGGCATTATTGTTAGCCTGTTGATTGTATGGATTTCTACAGCAAACATATCCTCCTTGACAATTTCGTCTATTTGTGTTCAAATTTACAAGGCGCTGTCTCTGTAATTTGGTTAAAAATTTGCCAACTACACAAAGATACAGAACATATTTTTAGGAACGCAATTTTATTACCCCTTGCACCAATCCACTGTTGGAGTTGTCTCGCCTCCTTCGACTAAAAATTATGCTAGCTAGCCCAACCGATTCGGTATTGTCAGGTACTACTACTACCCCAGAGTTCGGAGCCAATTTATTTGTCCTTGGATTTATATTAAGCCCAACCAATCCACTATTGGGACGCCCTGTTCCATGAATTGTTTCGTGGCCAGCAGAATCCTGATCGTTGACAATGTCATAGGACGCACACTGATTAATTGCAACGCAAGTGCAGTCATCTCGCCTAGACCCATCGTTCAATGAATTCCCATTATTGCCGTTTGGACGTTTTGGCGATTCTGGGAATGAACCAAAAGGACGGCTGGGTGGGTTTGGTGAAAATGGTAGCGACGGTCTATCTTCGAATCTTCGAGGACTACTAGGAGTATCTACAAGTCGACGGTTGCTGAGATTGTTGCACTATTTAAAAATTGCAATGAAAACCTAAGGTAAACTTTCATTAACTTCTCCAAAATTGTTTACCGAGCTGCTGAGTCCAAGTGAACAAAGTTTGTTCATAACATATTCCCCTCCTCCTGATCTTGAGTTCATATCAGGACCAAATTCTAAATTCCTTGCTCCGCTTCTGACATCAATATTCTCTCCAGATTTATTGAAACCATCCTGACCTTGTGTCGTATCGATTTTATCGGGAGATGATGGAAATTGCGAGGAGTCTTTTATGTCGGCTGCTGCAGCCGTTTCGAAGATAGCAATTGACAAGAGGATGCCAGCAAATAAGCGAGACCGCAAGTCGGTTCCTAGCATCGTGTTGAATTTTCGAAATCTAAATAAATTTGAAATTTGAATACTGAAGTCTTTTTTTATAATTTAGAATTGTATTCCGGTGATCTGTATAAAAAAAATTCTGCATAGTTGTAAATTTTTTTGCTATTAATCAAATGATGCGATCTGTCGTTACCTGGCCCGTTCGCAATTTGAATTGTTTGTTTGTTTGTTTATGGTTTGTTATAGTCACCAGAAGTATAGCCTTCACAATAGGATCAGAGAATCACCCATTGAATTATCAGAAGGTACCGCAGATTCCGACTTCATAACTAGTTAGGAAGGAAAGGAATAGGAATGTTGCTTTTTATTTTTATTGCCTCGAGTAAAGGTGAGGAATTCTGGATAAGGAAGGACTATTTACAATTTACAAGGAGTTTATACAACTCAAATGCTGCAATCGGTAATTGATTACGCAATCTGCTGCACCTATACCGTTGTACTACAAGACTTCGACAATAATTTATTGGTACTGCAGCTTTTTTAAAAAAAATTATTTTTGGTTTTGAGTAACTGTGGTGGGATTTTGGTTTTATTGTTAAAATTGGATGGACATAAATCTGAAAGTTGAAACTATAAAGCTCCAAAATGTGAGTTAAGGTCAACGCTGTCAAATATTTTCCAAATTCAACTTGTTATGGGTTATAAGATACCAGATCCATCCGTGGCTAATTCTACAAAACGCCAAGAAAGTCATGGACAAGTTTCGAAATCTCAAACAAATGAAAGTTTCTGCTGGAAACTTTTTTTTAACCAAATCTTGCTTTGGTTTCATTCGCGTCAAAAAAACACGACATTTAATTGTACATTTGTCCAATTTTATGTCCTTGGCCGAGTTTGAAGCCCAATCTGCCCGGATAGAATTTACATTTGTTGAAAATAACAGTTTGGTTAGTGTTGCATGTTGGTCCTTAAAGGTAATGCGAAACAATGGAGCGTACACAGGAAGTGCTTTTGAGTAATTATTGTTCGTGGTGATTGACCACGCCTTGCATGGCCTCCTCCTGGCTAAACCACTCGCTAGTTGTTAAAATGAGTTTAAATTAAAATAGAAAGTGAGACTGGGCTTTCCAATCCAGCTGATTTTGCGATGAAAAGAGACACCATTTTTAACAGGTTTTAATTAAACACGCAGGCATTGTCCATGAATCAAGACTAGATATAAAGTTGATGTGAAAATGGAGTCATAAATGTTATGTAGTGAAATACTGCCTGCTTCAATTACTTTATGAAACAAGATCAAGATGTGCAGATTTTGTCGAAAAACATTCGTTGATAAAAATTCCCGACGTACCCTGGTATCAATTCCAATTTTTATCAACATGACTGAATATGTTCTAATTGCTCATGGTACTGTGTCGTGTGAACTAAAATTGCATGTGAGTCTCAGAAATCTTAGTACTTCCTAAGCGAACGCAAATAGCTCAGATAGAACTTGAACGAAACAGAAAAGAATTAGTCATAATAATATTATGACTTTAACGCTTTTAAAATTTTCTAAAAAATTGAGATATTTGAAGTATCTTTTAAACAGTTCGTATTTCTGGATTCGGGATTCACTTCAACTCTCCAACTCACTAAAAGGACAATACTGGAACAATACTGGATATTGTACAATACTGGAACATGGCACTCAATATTTCTAATTTCTTGAGCCTGGATAAAAACAATGCACCCTGGATGTGCACAGCTGCACCAAGGATCGTTTTTTACTAGGAGTGCTTTAGGCCAGTAACAACACACCAAGAAAATTCTAAAAACAGTTTTTATATAAAACATTTTATAAAAATTGTAGTGACAATTTCAGTTGGAAACACCCATCTTTCATTCACATGGCGGAGCTCAGCAGGTAGTGCGAACTGCTTATGCCATTGTCCATGCTGTTCAGAAATGTCCGGACCTGTTGCTGAACGACGGATTGGCGTTTGCACTTATTTTGTCACCCTATTTTTTAAATGATTTTATGCACTTTTAAGAACATTTTGTTCAAATATTCCCCGGTATACATTTTGCTGCTTACAATTAGACAATTTTGAGAGACACGTTTATCAATATTGGTTTTACTTACCTTAGGGTGATCCAAATTTAATAAAACTATTGAAATTATAATTGTCAATTCCAAAATAACTTTTAGCACAGTTACATGTACGAGAATAGAACTGGCAGCAAAAATTTCACTTTCTGTTGCGGTTCAGATTTGATTCGAGTTCGGACAATGCACCCCACTAACTGAGGATGAGCGTGAATGACCACCTTACATAACATAACAACTCCCCAAAACGTACATACATCTGCATTCAACAAAACTACTTTTAAAGGTTGTTTAATTATTATTCCAAAGTTATTAGGTTAGAAGCACAAGGATTTGTTTTCATTTGTTGTCCAAGGCAAGGCTCTTTTTTTACATAAAGTTTAAAATATAGATTTGAAACTAAGGGCACAAGTAATTCATTGTTTACTATTTTTAGTTTTCCATGTTCTAAAACAGTGCACGCAAAATTTATGCTGTCACTAATGACTAAATTAGAATAAATTGATGTTGCGTAATACTGAAATCATATCATCAATGTTTGCACACCAGTAACTGTGAAAAACAAAATATCAAGTATTGTGTCCATTTCGTCCAATTTTGTTCAATAAAATTAAAATATCAAGAAGTTAATGCAATTTTTTGAATCAAAACCTTTCAAAATGTCAAGTTACAAAACGTTGACGCTAACTCTCATTGGTCTCAATCACTTTATGCATGTTACTTTAAGAATGTTCAGTTTTTTATCAAGATCTCGAAGAAATTATCATATTTTAAATTATTAAATGCATTCTATTTTTAAGAACTCGAACATTATGACTGAATTAGTATCAACCATCTGAAAAGTTGTCAGGCTTTTACAAAAATAGTTTGAATCAATTCAGTATAAACCTAAACGATTTGGGCCAAATCCAAACAGCATGAAATTTACAACAATTTAAGGCCAGCATTAAACCGTGACGGGTCCGTCTCGTGCTGGAATAAAAACGCTAACAAATTACTTTTGCGTATCAGTTGTATGTACTTGTATGGGAGTATTTGAATGAAAGATTCTAATCAAGATTTCGTGCAAAAAAAACTTATTGTTCTACATGACCTACTATACTAAATTTGTGTGGAACTTTTATTTTGCTAGAATTATATAACTCAGATGTGCAAGTCATGAGTCCGATCCTAAGAATTGAACTTTTTTGTCGTTCTTAAAAAAACTGTTCAAAGTGAACGGAGTTTTCCCAAGCACCGAGTGGGTATGTCAAGTACCAAGTCCAATTTGTGTACGTAAGAAAGTAAAGTACTTGAATTAATTACGTGGACTTTGTACCATCCAGAGGTTAAGATTATGAGCATCCATTTTTTTGTCCAAAAAAAATTGCTACAGAAAAAAGGGCCAAGATGCATTGTTGTCCCGTGGCATTGAATTCATCTCACTCAAGTGTCAATTTCAAGGTTTAGCAATTAGTATATAAGACAATCTGTATTAATTTTCCAGTCACTTCAAATCTTAGCTATTTTGTTAGCAAGTACCTTCAGATTCTATCAGCATTCAATCCTTTCTTCCAAGGTAAATACAAAATTCTAAAAATTCTTTGCCAACTCTCTTCGTTGTTGAGCACTTCGAATCTTACAGTTTGGTCGTTTTTTTTGAATTTCCAGATGCAATCTTACGTTATTTTCTTCGTTGTCGTGTTGGCTGCAGTTTCAACTGCTCAAGATATAGGTAAGCGCAAATTTAACCTCTGCGAAAATCGAAGGCTCCATCCAAAAATTTATTCAACAAGTATTTCTCCGGTTTCTTTTTTTCAGTTATGCAAAAGACTTGCATCAAAACTACAAACAGTTGCGCTAACAATCTGGAGAAGACCAAGGGCATTTTCCGTAACCTCCGATCCATTGATGGCAGCAATCCAACCGAAGATATCCCAAAATACCTCAAAGAACTCCATGAATATTTCGAGGCCAACTTCCAAGACGACTGCAAATTAGAGACTTGCATTTGCACTGACGGGAAATTAGACTGCCATGACACCAAAGAAGGCGTCAAAGCTTTAATCCAAAAAGTTGAAGCCCCACCATGTATCACAGAATCACCCATTGCTGCTCGACTCATGCAGAGACTCCACAAGTCAATTGCTGACGGTGACCGCAAGCAAACACTTTCAATTTTGGGACTCTTGGAGAAAGTAACCTTGAGCACTCTCGCCAAACCGAATAATGAAAAAGCTGTCAACTGCATTTCTGAAATGGTTCAACGTATCCGAGCCCCGATTAAGGCAAAACTTCAAACCGTCGAATTCGTCGAGTGTGATTTCTGCCAAGCTTAAGCTAGAACATGGAATCTAAAATCTTGCTGTGATATCTTTTTTTTTCAATTGTCTTCAGCAGCAGCCACTATTTTCAATTACGAAATAAAAGTACGGAATTGAGCAGAATTTTTGTCTTTGCAATTATTGCACATTCTTAGATAAATTTGTTCTCCAGCCATTTCATACTAAACACCATTCATCTATTGAATTTTATATAAATGCCTAATATGAAATTATAATGCCAAAGGCGTCACGCGTGAAACAATAAAATTATTTGTTCTGAATTATTATTTGGCAGCGGGTCAGATTTTAAATCAGACCTGACCATTGCATTGTGACTTTTGTGACTCTTTTCAAAATGAGTTTGAGTTTGCATTCTGCATTGCCCACTGAAATTAGTCTTCACTCCACATCACTTTACAATTTAAACCGGGCATCTAATATTTCTTTAATTCCGAGAATTAAACATTTTACTATGGCTTAACAATTTTCTAAGAAATTATAAGATTGTAACATCTCTTAAAATCATCGACTTTTAGATCAAATTTAAGCACTGGATTGCATTGGAATAAATAGTAGTGGCCGCACTCTAGACAAACGAAAATCCTATGAAATTATATGTACATGACCCTCATCAAAACAACTGCTTAGTTTAGATTTGAGCCGGAGCGGATGGAGCAATTTAAACAATTAGTAGTGATTAGACCTACAATTACATAACCTTTGTCTGAGACTCTGCTGTATACACGTATACACTAATTCACTAATCCTAAAGTTCTATAATAAAATTTGAATTTGTAACTTAACCGTCATCCATGCCAATTTGCCAATGTACAATTTACATGGATAGACTTCAGATGTGCTTGTTACGATCGTGAACTTTGCATTGTATATTCGCTTCAGTTTATCTTTGTCGTGTAATAGCAAAAGTTGGTTTATAATTTGGTCAGACGTTGGGTTAAGTTTTTGAACAAATAAGTGAGATTATTAATTCAACTAAAACCAGAACTGTTCTCACTCGACCATCAAAATCATATTTCAGCTATAATTCCAAAGATTTAAATGAATGACAATCATGAATTTGATTCAAAGAAAATCGATTATAATCGCTCAAACTTTCGTTTGCCTAATTTTGGGTTAGTATCAAAACTCATAATCACACAGTACATACATAATTTAACGCTAATTTTATGAATGGCTTAGTGTAAACCATGCGTATATTTTATTTATTTGAAGAAATCAACGCTGGAGCAGACCATAAGAAACTGCTCACTGATTTATTGAGCGATTATAATATTGAAGAGAGACCCGTGCAAAATGACAATGATACGGTTCTAGTAGACTTTGGTCTTTCGATCATCAGTTTACTTGATTTGGTATATAGAAAAATCATATTAAATATTTTATCCTATCAAATGTATTCATCATGGAAGGAATGAGATTTTTCTTGCAGAACATGGCAAGAAATTACTTAGAGGCGAACGTTTGGCTTCACGTGGTAAGCTCAACCTCAGATTTTTTAAATTTTAATTTATAAATTAATCCCTTGAAATTAAATGCTTTTAAGGGTTAAATGTGTAACCCTTATCCGCACCGCAGAATTGCATTTTAATTAATATTGTGAGTTATACGTATATAGAAGTGGAACGATATCAATATGCGATGGAATTCTTCAAATTACGGAGGAATTGATCACGTTACTATTCCTCCCCATCGAATTTGGAAACCAGACATTCATTTGTACAACAGGTTAGATTTGGCCATCTACCAAAATCAAAATGTATGCAAATCGTTCAAAAATTTTCAACAAAATTTTTCGCCATAATTTCGTTTTTAGCATTCATCACCATTTTGATAATTCATACCAAACCGGAGCAATAGTCAAGTACGATGGTAATATAACTTACATCCCACCAGCAATTCTTCAAAGTACTTGTACGACAAATGTCAAATATTATCCTTTCGATGAACATGAGTGTACTTTGAAATTTGGGAGTTGGACTTGGAATGGTAACAAGGTGCAATGAACAAAGTAATTATAAAAATCTACATATTTTGAAATTATGAATTTGTTTTGTAAAGATAAATCTAAGTATGGAGAGCGAAGGAGCTGATTTGAGTGATTTTACGAAGAATACTGATTGGGAAATATTGGGTAACCACTCTTGTCTAACTATTAAAAACTTAAAAACACGCCAAAACATTTCAAATATTAAAAAATCTAATTTTAGTCCTTAAACTTTTTGTGCAGCGGCTCCAGGCAAAGTGCATTCAACAATTTATGAGTGCTGTCCAGAACCTTACGTAAATGTAGCTTTTGTTCTGCAAATGAAACGACGAGGCAGTGGAATATTTAGCGGTCAAATTTTTGCTCTTTTACTTGGCACAGTGGCCATATTTTTGAGCCTTCTTCTTCCACCAAATTCCGCTCATAGGATAAATCTGGGTTTGTGCTCAAAAATATTAAAATTTTGCAATTCAATGATCTAGTGTTACAGTGGATTGTTATATTCGTTATATTTTAAAACCAATTTAGGTGTTGTGACGATGGTAGCTTTGATAATAATGGCCAATTCCATATTCAATATTTTGAGCAAGAAACCTGCACTGATTGGTAATACAGCCGATTTATTCTGATGAACCGGCTGGATTTTTTGACAAACTATCGTATATCTTTGGTGTGGATTGTTAAATTTTTAGTTTGCTACTTTCGGACACTTGCTCTCCTTTCACTTGTCTCGATTGTTGCCAACGTTTTCATCATGCAATTTCACAATCAAAATCCATTGGTACACAAGGTTCCTGATAAGGTTTGCGTTACATGAAATAGTTGTCTATGTCTAGAGCAAAATAGTAAATTCACGTATCTAATTTCCTGCAGATCCGCGACATCTTTTTCGAAAGATTACCAGACCTTTTATGGCTAAGTCGTCATCAGCAAGTTGGAACTCAGAGACTAGGCTCAATTTCAAGCCCAAGTGATCGGGAACCGGGAGAATTGTTTACCGATTTACAAGTGCTTCTGCAACGAGTTAGTGGACAAGAAACGAAACCCACTAACGATTGGCAATATTTGGCGATTGTGTTGGATAGACTTGCACTCATCGTTCATATTTGTCTATTTTCTGTGTTTTTTCTTGCATTCGCTTGTCACTTTGCATAGCCTTTGTCGTCCTCTTGCTTAGTATGTTTTAAATTTCATGCGGAATCTGGAGAAATAAAGAATTTAAGTTTCCTATATTTGCTGGGTTTATCAAACTGGATGTGTAAAGTAAGATGTGGAACAAAAAAATGTAGACTACTTCAGTGCAAACTGGGAATATTCAACTGAGTACACATATTGCTTGATAAATTCATTCATAATTTCTTTTTCAAACAATCCTTGCAATCAAACCTTCGCCAACACCCTGAGGCAAACTTTTTCAAATTGCTTTGCTATTTTGTGTTCTTGCATTTACCTGTGCCTGGTACATCGGATGGATAGGTTGTTTTAAAACAGACAGACAAAACCTGCTCCTGCTTGCTTGCCAGGGTTTCTTATTCCAATTATTCCTGGACTCCAATTAACAGAATAAAGTCTATTTACTCGTGTATATCTGAGTTCATATTCCTGTCTATTTCTTATTAACCACTTCTAATTTGGCTAATTTTGGGCAAGAATTTCAAAAAATTCACGAATTGCAACAAAAGTCAGTGAGAATGTTGCATCCATCGTAGTAGTACAGATCTGCATACTAATTGATGATTTTGAAATTCTAAATTTATTTTTGTATAATTTATTATTGTGGTCACTTTTCTGTAAGAGTGTTTTTAATTTTAGGTTTTAGGTTTAGTAAGCTATTAAACTGTCCCGTATCTTCAGGACCGCTTTATGCTGATAAAATCGGTTTGACAATTGAATAAAGTTCATCTATCAATCTACCTATCGTTTACTCAATTTGCCCTTAACTAATGAAATGTGATTCATAATTGCATTTATTGGGCGAGCGAAGCGAAGTGAGCGAAGCGAACGGAGCGTAGCGAAGTCCTTATGTTCGACTTGACTGCATTTCAGATGTCGCGCTGTAACGATGTACACGTTAGCATGGTAGCTAAGGCGCATGTGATTGTCAACAAATTGATTGTCAACAAATTGAATTGCTTAGTTCGACTTGACGGCATTTCAGATGTCGCGCTGTAACGATGTACACGTTAGCATGGTAGCTAAGGCGCATGTGATTGTCAACAAATTGAT
>JAQGCM010002485.1:0-11123 GCA_034699705.1 Hymenaphorura dentifera
ATACTGGAAACAATTTGAATGTCAAATTACGTACTATTGTCACTGAAATAAACAATTGAACTGAACTGAACTGAACTAACTTATTCACTTGTTAAAGTCATTGACGCTTATAAATCAGCATTAAAGAAGGCATTGATTTTAATTAAGTTAGAAATTCTATCACAGAATAGTTTGGTTGATCTTCCAAAGTACAATTCCAAGTAGAAGGAAATCAGGCAGTTCGCTAAATCTTTTAAACGCCGGTATTTGTGAGTTGTGACTAAAGATAATAAACTCAAATCGGGAAATCCCTTAAAGATGTAATCAATATGAAATTCTTCAAATGCATTGTTTAATACCAAAAATTAAAATTAAGCATAAAATGGTTCACTTTTCGTCGTTTAACGTCTTCGCAGAATTTGACCAACGGACTTTCCAACTACTTTACTACGTAATCCTTTAATCTTCGCTATGGCTTTTGCTAAAAGCTGAACTTAATAACGCAGTTAGATGCTAGATAATGTTGTCTTCGGTCGTTTTGTTTTGTCGGGTGATCATTTCACTTGAGTTTGACCAGCACAGAGTCACAATCATACAACACGCTAGTGGTAGTGTTGTCCTAATGACATTTGACTCTTTAGAATTTATCAAGTCATTCAGTCAACACATTTTCTAGTACATGTAACATGTGAATTGGGCTTGTCATGCTTTTTACATATTATTAGTACAACGTCAATGCCGGTGAGTGCATGATGGGAACAGGACTTTGACTACGCATTGCATGGTTTTAAAATTTCTAGTCACCCGATCTTACAGAATCCCAATTAGTCATGTGTTTTAATAATATTATCATGAGACTGACGACATACACAAGATGAATTAAAACATTTTAGTGCACCTGCAATTTACGTGCAAGATGCGTAGGAGCACTGGTAAAAGCTCGGACTCTAGCACTGAGCACATTGATATGAGAAACGTTACGTAACCTTCTGTATTCTGTGCAATGTGCTACACGATTTTTACTATTATACGGAAGTCGTGTCAATCTAATTATAAGTTTCAAGTAATGCTGACGATTCAGGGCTACGAAATCATTTATTCGAATTTGGTACCGACGGAAATTTCCAGCGTACGCTAAAAATTATGTAGAAACAAAATTTGCGATTTAAGAATGGGTAGTTAGTCAATGATACTTCCGATTGTTTTTTTACAACGTCGGATCCAGTTCCTTTTTTCGCAGTTCTTATTCTGGCCCATCCACCATAAGATGCGCACAGCAAAAACTAATTTTTTGTTAGAATTCCACAAGAATCTGATGCAATATTACTTCCAATTGAAAAGGCATTGTATTTGTATTGGCATTATTGAGAAGGAAGGTCAAGGCAAGGCGTCACTTTCAACACTTCAGGAACTTATAAAAATACTCGTCTTGCGATTTGATTTCATCAGAAATTATAAGAACCACGCAGTACCGCAAGTCCACGTGTTCGTCTGCATTAAAACCACGGAACAAGGTCAAATAAGATTGCCACCACACTGCGGGCGTGCGACTTGTGTACGAGAGATAGAAGAATAGAACTGAGGTCGAGACAATAATTGAGAGTATAAATAAACACTTGTGTTGTTTTTTTTTCTCAAATTGCTCAAACACTTTCTCTTTAATTTGAAATGGTACTTTTATGAACAAAAATTGCCTTAATTGCAATTTGCAGTTCGATCCCAAAATAAGTAAGACGCAGCTAAAATATTGCGTGTGCAAAGTGTAAACCATTCCTACCTCTAGCATACGCCTTAGTACGTATGCTATAAAGAGTAGACAAAATTTTAAGATTATCGTGCAATTTTCCAATCCTGCTGACAAAATTTGCAATTTTGGATTTCCCAAAAATCATGGCAAAGATGCTTGTGCGATGGTTAAAGTTTACCGAATTGAAAATAAATAAGCGTATTAGTAAAAATTACTTTCTATAATAAGCTTCACACGCTGTCAAGCTGGTAAAAATTCTGGTTATAACTAGCTTTATTTTAGAGCTTTGACATGTGCACTTGTACAATTTGCACATTGCAGACTGCGACTGCAGAGCAGCAGATAGGCTAAGCATATGAAAAATGATTTTGTAGACATGCAATTAAATGGCACCAACTTGTGCAGTGTGCACAACATCTAAATTGCGCATGGTGTTGGTGTTATGTTATGTTTGTGTCCGAGCAGAGCAGAGAAGTAGTAGGAAGACAAGTTGCGAATTTTTATTTTAATCTTAAGGTTGGTTCTTTGGTGCATTTCATTTGGTGTGGCTGTGGCGATGAGACGAGGTCAGAGCTCAAAAATTTGCTTACTAGAGTCCAGCCACTCAGATCATCCTCAATTTGTTATTAATCTACCACTATGTAAATATGTATAAACGTGCAGCCCTGCTACGCATTTAAGTTTTGGATTTCTTAAACCAATTTTTTATTGCGTCAGGTCTATTCGTAACGCTTTTGCGATCCAAGTTCTTTTGCTGGACCTTACTCTTGCAAGGACGCCAAAAATGCTGAAACGACTAAATTGTAATAAATTTGAGGATATGTCTTGATTTGCAGACTAGAAAAGCCAGTTTGAACTAGTAACTCAACACCTTTCGCTATTATCGATTGGTGTTTCATGCACTTTCAAAGCAAATCTTGATATTAATTTTTTTACTAGATGAATTTGCACAACATGAGGAATTTCTAGGAACTTTTCCGAATTTTGCAGAAAAGTTAAAAAAAAATTTGCAGCGAAAATTGCAGACTTGAATTTGTTAACTCAATTTCCAGTTTCAGTGCAAGTCAATCTAATAAGTTAAGACCATGCAAAAACTAAAAAGAAATCGAAGCCCGTTTGTGTAGTCTAGGGTTCAATACGCAGGGCATGAGTATTTCATGTTGTAGAGAAGAGACTTGCTTGACGACAAATGATGCAATTCGAAGATCTCTTTGCAATACTTGGAATTTGCATTTGCCAACTACGACGCGGACCAAATTCGCATTCATTCATACCAAGTTATTTCGCAAAAAATAAGTACGGTGGAATCGGATGAGACCTTGAGAAATTTTTGTCATGCTTGTGTTTGCATTGCAACCACATGTTCTTATTGTGCATCATCATTGGAAACTATTTATACAATAATCTCAGCACAAAGTTCATCTTTGTTCTATCCATGTCCGATTCATCATTGGTCAATGCAATGGAAATGTTGAGGAACCCAAAAAATATTAATACAAGCGAAATTTTATAAATAGTTTTAATGAGAAATAATAGTAATCTGAATCTTGCATTGTCTTGAGATTCTATAGTAAAAAACAGAAAATTTTCGCAACGAAAAAAGAACAGAAATAATTATAAGAGAATACGAGTAATGGTGGGATAGGTTCAGGAAGGCCAGATATTATGAAACATGGAAAGGTACTTATATCTATTTCAGGCAAAAGCCTACACAAAACAAACACAAGTCAACATATTTTTATCAATGAAAGACCTGAAAGACGTCATATTTGCCGGAAAAGTAGGTCAAATAGCCGCAAAGACCGAGTTTGTCCATAATCCTGCACGCAGTACAATCTCAATCTCATGTTCTCGTGCGATTCAAAACCTAAATCCTTGATCCACGTTAATCTTCAAGCTCTTTATAATAGTGGAACAGACCACTTGAATGAGATTGTGAATCAGATCTGGCAGCTTTTTTGGATGAATACTGACTTGTAATTACAACGATATTTTCGGATTTAGGAAGTAAACTCTTTGGTTTCGAATTGAAACTTTGTATAGAGCACCTTCTAAGAAAAATCATTCCTTCTAAAGGTGAACAAGGTTTTTGAACCCTTTCAAACTGCCAGGTTCTATTTTTACAACTAGAAAACTAACCACTCTCCGATTTTATCTTAAGAAAACTATGCAATCCAAGCGTAACGTCTAGAATCTCTGTAACGTGCAATTTAGAATACTAATTGCTCGCAATAATACACAATTTTGGCAAAAGCAACCTCGGGTTTTCCGGGGTATTTCTTAACTTCAACTGTTCCCTTATCAAAAGTAAAATTTTCCAACGCCAACAAGTCTGGCTTGTCGGCAAATTTAGTCTAGTCTGTGTCTGATTTTTGCATTTCAAGTGTCAATGTCCCGGGTTCGGATGGCTAGAATAGAAAAAGACGACTTGAAATGACAGTATTTCATGGAATCAACTTGATTTAATTAAATCCAGCTAAGCCAGCTATGCTAGAAACCTAACTGCAAATCTAATTCTTCGTAGTGTTCGAATTACAGACGAGACTTGTTTATCAACTCCTGCTTAACTGCGGTGTTAATCTCTGCTTACAAAATTCAGCACCGTCAGCCTTTTCCCTTTCCAGACAGACACAATAAAATTTAGCAATCATTGCACCGCGGTGGGAATATAAAATGATAAACAAATTCTTGCATCAAACTATGTAGTATAGGATTTTCCAGGTTTTACATTTCATCCCCATTCGCGGCAGTCTTGCACTCACACTTGTCTTTGAACAAATGTAAAGGTTATGAGTCCATTTACATCACCAGTATTTGCAATTTGGTGGATAAAAACAATCTTAACTTTAGCAAAGTCGGTGCCGGTGCCGTGCAGTGGACTATCGCTCCCGGCTCCCATGTGCCAAACGTCAAGGCCCGGCAAGGATCCCGCAGACAAATAGTTAGTTTCTGCGTTGTTGTTCCATTGCAAAAACGCATTTTCGTATGCCTCCAGTTCACAAACATCAAAATCCCGATAAAAAATTGGCAACCTGCTCTACTAGAAGTACAAACATACATGGAACATGCATAACGCAAAAAAGTTTCTTTCCAACTATTCAACAGTGTCTGCAATGAGCAGGCAGGTAGCAGGAGTTGCAGGAGTCATACTTTTTTGCAGAGTTCCCTAACCTCAATTCACCTTCGTTTAATTATTTAAAATGTTTCGATGTATGCATAACTAAACCTTCATGCCAAAACCTAAACTGTCGCAGGTGTTTTCTTTTCTAGTGTAAATACAAGCTCTTCTAGCAAAGCAAGGTTATAGAATTGCGCATTGCAATCAAGTGCATTGGAACTAAAATACATGCAATTTTGAAGTCCATTGTGCTTTGTGCATCTTCTAGAATATTTACGAGGGAATAAAACCGGTCTTAACAAGCGGATGTAATGTAATGTAGTCAATGTGATGTGATTTTGTAATGCACTGCACTGGCAGAATTGGAATTTTTAGCGAAAAAAGGTGTGGTGTCATGCAGCACAGCGATGAAGGTCAGCTCGGTGGCCAAAACAAAGAGTTGAATTTTCTGTATGTGTATTGTTGCTAATGAATTACTAACTACGTATAAATATGAATATGAACTTCAGAATGGTTCAAGTTCATTTGATGAATTTAACCTGTCCTGCTTCTACGTAAAATTGCATTATTTGGGCTACAGCCAAATCGTTAAATTGATTTCATTTATGTATTGCTATTGCGATTGTAGTCCACAAACAGAGTCAAAGCACCCAATATCGCTGCTAGTTAGTCATAGTCGTAGTCACAGTGGTGAGGTGGTGACTGTCATTTGGGACTCACGAACATTCAGTTCACCGTCGAACGAAATAATTAGTTGGTACAAAACTGCAAAAAAAAGTTTGTTAGTTTTATTCAACGAAGAGATATGGATGTGTTGGAAGGATAGAGTCTAACCCAAGTAATCTTTCTTCAAATAGGCGCAGTAGTACTTAGTACCTAACGAGTAAACAAATCAATGAACTCTGGCATGAACTCTCCATCGGTCAATTGCAAATTCCAATGCTATTTTATCCAGCGCCTAAACAAATGTGCAAATGTTGGTAGGTTATGATATGAATAGTTCACAATTCCCTATCTATGTATTCAACGCCTGTCTCCTGTATTTGTTTGTTTTTCCAAATGGGTTCTTCGAGTTGAATGAAATCGAATTTAAAAACAGAACTAATCTCAGGCTGCAAAATAAACGTAAACAAAATTTACGCTTTTTTGTTCAGGTATTCAGTATTCTGCTTTGAAAACATCGAAATTCAGAATCAAATTATTGCAAAATAAATTTGAACACGTAGGACACTGGCTACAATGGAATTGCATTTATTTTACACATTAGTTTGTAGCTGATTGACAACTCACAAGAATGCTTACTGCCTCATCCAAAGCTCTAATTCTTGAGCAGAGATCGGCATGTTTAGCTTCCTGCTCCAACTGAATCACTTTGGTTTTGGAAAGCTCCCCGCGTAACGAGGTCAAGTCTGGAAAATGTAAAAGAGATAAGATTAGCTAAATACTAAATGCGCAATAAATGCTTTGAACATAAGTCTCGGAAATCGTTAGTAAATCGGGACTAGAAAAGCAAGAAATTGTAGACCTTCCCGGATTGCATAAGAAATTTCAAACAAAGTTGACATTGACAAATCATGAGTCAATCTTTCATTAAAATGCAAGCGTTTCATCTGAATTTTGGCGTGACTCCAGGCTCCAGCCAGTGCAGTGTTATCCTGTTATCTCTGGAAATTGACTAGCCTAGACGTTAAACTGGTACGTACAATTTCCGACAGAAAAGATTGATACTCGAAGAAAACTAGCATTGGGAATCTCTCAAGCAAATACTTGAGTTGGTAGCGCACTTGGAATTTGTTAAACCATAATTTTAGATATGCAATTCATGCAAAATTGTATTCCATTTACTGAAGGCGGAAACCATAAAATTTCAGTTCGATATCTCATTATTTAAAATTACACGTGAATTTGAAGAGCTTACTTCTTATAGCTTCACTGTTGATTGCCTCATGAACTTGATCTAAATTTATTCCTTTGACCCATTCATGCATTTGACGAATCATTGGTTCAGCTGCAAGAATAGCATTCATTTTGGCCTCCCCACCCAATAATTGTCTACTTTCTTCCAATTCCAAAAACTCCAAAACTTGTTCAACTGTCAAAATACACAACACAATTCAAATTAGACATTCGAGGTGGATGACATTCAGAAACTCATCAAGTTGTCTTTTAGTCCATTTTAGCTCATATAAGGCTCAAGTTTCTTTCTAAAATCATTCCAATCGTACTTGATTTCATTAGACGAGATATTCCTTCTCGATTCGTCACAGACCTCTGTATTTGACTGTTGATTTGCACCATCTCATCAATAACCTGCGTAAAAAACAAAAACATAAGTCGGTAGTCTGCTGCAATCTGTAGTCATCATTGTTGTACAAATCTAACACTATCGTCCCAAACCCACAGACAAGCTGTTAATTAATTAGGGTGAAATTGGTCAGAAATTTGAAGTTACAAGTTAAAAGGTAAACAGTGCGAATTTTATTGAAATGCCCACAAAAAAAGACTGTTTGTTGTTGTGCTCAGCGATCGTCCTGCTCATGATCTGGTTCTGCTCATAAAATTCACGGTGAAAATATTTTTAATTTAGTTTCGCCGGACGGACGCGGACGAGTGCAAATATTATTAAAACAACTCCTGTTCCTGTCCATGAACTGATCTGCATCATTCCTGCCACCTACAAGCTAAATTTGCTAATAAATTCATCTACTCGCATTGCAATTTTAAAAAACTTAATTGTTCCAGTTATTATGTACGGCAACGGCAATTTCATAAAATAATTTGTTAACCTTACCTGGCGCTTTTGCTGAATTTTCGAGTCAATTTCATCACCAAAAACGCGACGCTCCATGTAAGCCACACGTTCCTCCATTGCCTCCAAAGAACTTACTAAAATTTGGTCAACATTTTCTTCCATTTTCTTCAATTTAGTAAATTTTATTTCGTTGACAATTTTTCGCTTTATAACTATTTTTGTCCTGTCAATAATTAGTGTCAATTACAATTGAAAATAATGAAACTCGCGGGGTTGCTGCAGAACGTGCGAATTTTGGGCGCTGATTTCAAACCTCTTGATTCAATTTCTTGAAGGTCAACAAGATTCCGAAATCCGAATCCCGATCTAACTGATCATTTCTTGACTTTAACTTGATCAATTTGAAAAATAAAGCAAAAAAAGTACTGAAATTTCAAAATATTTTGTTTGCAGTTGCTAAAGCAGAGTCACAAAATGGTCAAGGACTCGTGAAGAAATGCTGGCAGTTGACAGTTTGCAGTAGAGTGGACATATCCAATCAAAACGAATTTGATCTTAAGTTCGGCAAGGCAAGTAATCATGAGTCAAAATCATAATTGCAGAACTGGAACATTGGCTGAGGCTGCAGCCAAGGCAGCAGCTGCTCTCAATTTGCAAGATGAAGAATTAGCCAGTGTGGCTGAAAAAATTGTTCAAAGTGTGAACCAGGCATTTGAACGTGATGAAGTGTTGTAAGCCAAAAATTTGAACAAGTCAATAGTCAAAATTATTGCATGTAAACGACAATGAGAACTTGGAAAACATTTCTATTTCATTTTAGTACGTCGTCCTAGTCACCAGGGGCTAAGTATCTAAGTTAGAAATGTCAGTGTTCATTGTTACACTGAAAGATCCGTAGCAAGGAGAATTCACTTTTTTGCTAGGTGATTGATCAATCACCTAGCAAAAAAGTGAATTCTCCTTGATCCGTAGGTTGGACTACGAAGTTTTATGTAATGAAATTGTATTTGATTACGAAATCTTACAAAATCATATTGGAACTGGTTTTGAATTTGCAAGGCCAGCTTTGTTGGGCTTCGTAAAAGAGAAAAAGTATGTAGTGCAGACTCTGCACTGTATTCCCCGTTTCGTTTCATTGTTTTCCGAAATTTTGATGGCGATCGATATAATTTGGAGAAATTGTCAGTATCGGTCTCTGATATTCTCAAACATCAACCAATGCTATAAGTATTTGGTTTAGAAGCGCTGATTTGATATCTTTGTTTTTTGTTTGCCAATTGCAGGGATGAGTTTGATATCGTTCCGCAAGAGAGTCAGTCGAATCGTTCTCCCGTGATCAATGCGCCAAATGCGCCACAGAAATTAGCTGTGGAGTCATGGTGTGTTCCTTTTCTATACGTACATTCCTTTCGAAACTTCCTAAGTCTTACACAGAAACCTGGACAAAGTCGTCGCGGGCGATATGCTTTGTCCTCAGCTGCCAAAGAAACTTCAAGTACCTACACAGGCATCGAAAGTTTTGCAAGGAGCAAACCTAGCAGTAGTCAATTGTCGGAGGTCCAAAAATCGGAAAAAGCACTCACCTTGAGTCGTATGCTCATTCTTCTCAACCCGGATTTACTCCTTGCTTGGAACTACCGACGAGAAATGTACAAAGAAGGACTCATTTCACTCAAAGATGAACTTAACCTCATCACGCTCACAGCTTCCAGAAAACCAAAGTGCCCTGAAGGATTTAGCTACAGGAGGTAGGCTATTAATTTTTCCTTGTGGAATATGTGGATTAATGCAAATCACTAACTCGTATTTCTTTCTTGGTATTATTACAGGTGGCTTATTCAAAATTATCTGAATAGTGAAGAGTTTAAGGCGGACGAGAGTTCTGAATTTTTTCGATCTGAAGGGATGGCCGTGGATCGGTCAGCAGTCAAATACCCCAGCAATTACCATGCTTGGAACTATCGCCTGTTTCTACTAGAAATATTTTCGGAGAGCAACCGCGTACCTCAGGACCAGAAGTTGGCAATTCTTGCGTATGAGAAGGCAATGTCGGATTTATGGCTCGTTGCAAACGTTTCAGATCACAGTGGGTTTTGCTTTCGTCAAAAGGTTTTGGACCAAATTGCAGCTACCAAATTAGATTCCTTCAGTGATGCAGCCGAAGTTTATTTTGAAGAGTTGGAAGATAATAGGAATTTGATTTCGTACTATCCTGGCCATGAGTGTTTGTGGTATCACAGGAGAGAAATACTTAAACGTTTGGCAGTACTTGTAGGAAGAGGCGTAGAAAGGTCAGAACCTGATTCTGAATGGCTGAATAACAAGTTTGGGGCTCTCAAGAAGAATGAACCCCAGCTGGTTCAGCTTGTGACCTCAGTGAGAGATATTAATAATAAAAATGTAAGTAATGGTAGCGAAGTTGGAGAAGAAAGTAACACTCAATTTGCCTCTGTTTCTCAAGAGCTTTTAGAATTGAATACTTTCTACTCACAGCGATATTTAAGATGGTTGAAACATTCAAATTTGTTGTAAAAATTTGAGGAGTAAAGCCGTTTTCCACTGCCTTAAAAGGCAACAATAGAGTTTGCCTCGCGAAAATAAAATAAGTTTCCGTTCTTTGTATCAGTTAAAAATCTTAACAAAATTGCTTCCAATTCCATTGAAATTAAATTTGATAAATGTCAATGCATGTGATTAAATGATGAAATAAAACCTTCGAATTTGCTCAATTAAGTCCTTGTGTTTTCCGGATTTTGAAACTTGCAAATTCTAGCGAAACAAACTATTCTTTCGCATGAGCATTTTCTAGTGTACTCGTACACTCGACTCGTCAATTTTAATTTCGCGTTATATCAAATAAATAAGATCAAATAGGATGGCGAGTCAGAAAGCTTTTTCATATTCGCATTATTTCAAAGTACTACAAAACTGGTACAACTTTATTTAAGATTATTTATGATTTGTGACAAAACGCTGTAGAAATAGTTGAACAATGTAGTTTTTCTTATTAAATTAACATAACTTAAACTGGAATACTAAACCTTTAATTAATTATTAAGTTATTAAGAGCGAAGTCAAGGAAGCCCCATCACTTGTCGCCGTAGTCGCCAGTCCTGCTTCTTTGGCTGCGGTTGCAATGAAAGCGATATACCCGCCTAGTCCAGCTCCCAGAATTCCGAAGATAATAATGTAAACGATGACGCAAGGTCCACCAGCTCCAGTACTTTGACAACAAGCAAAACAACTTCTGGCTTCAACGTTTCCAATGCTAGACTGACAGCAAGCCGCCGCTGACCCAGCGATAATTCCATAACAACCAAATCCGAGTATGCAGAGAACGAGTGGCACAATCAAAGGAAGTAAAACTGCACCGCCGACAGCTCCTCCGAGAATAATTCCGACGCGTTCATACCATTCGTAACTGCCATTTCCTAAAATTTAAGATCAAACTGTCGTCGCGTGAGGCAAATGGACAGAAGTGACGCGAATTTCTAGTTTATAGTCATGAGTGCCACCTATTATATTTT
>JAQGCM010002486.1:0-11121 GCA_034699705.1 Hymenaphorura dentifera
TAAAGATGACGATGAAGAATTTATGATGATCCCTTTATGTAGTGCTGACTGTTTTCATTGTCAGACTAGTTTTCGAAGTTTAAATTCTTGTAGAGCTTTGAACAACTGTAACAGCAGACTGTAAAGAAAGTTGGTTAACATTATCTATTACCGGAGCTATCTTTGCCTCTGAGCTGCAATCACCACGGAATATTGCAGCATTTTAATTTAATACAATTCAACAATATTCGATGTTGAACATGAAATGGTAATTGCTTGTGCGCCTCGCATCGTGCTCGCGTGCTTTGCAACAATTGATGATTATTAAATTTATTAGTATTGAATAAATTGGCACGTTCTTGGATTTGACCATATGATCTGTTCAATTCGTAACTAATTTGGAAATTTTTAAAGGATTTGAAAGGATTTGCAATTTCCTTTCAATATTTTTGCATGCTTAAATTTTAAATTGGAATAATGTGGTGACTAACGACTGGCTAATCTTTTCAAGTTTGAGTAAAGAGCAAATAAAGAAGACAGGAAGCCAAAATTGATAGAAACAAGTTAACAATTAAAATCGACACGCCATTAAAACGTCCCCATTGAAATCGGCTACTATAAAATGCTCAGGATTGTTAATGCCCGATCAGTTCATATTTTTACCATTTTCATCCATTTGGTTAGAAAGAACTTTACTTTTATCAACCCTTTAAAATCAGTCAAATCCAAGATGCGCATTTTATCTGTCGTTGTTCTAGGACTCGTTTTGGTTGCTGCAATTCAACAGGTAATTTTATGGAATTTCTATTCATTGTTTTTTGTTGATTTCAAAGTTGAAATTTTAAAATGAGTAGTGAAATGCAAAAACTTAACATTATATGAGTTTTAGAATAAAACGAGCTGAAGGTTTGAGTAATTATACATTTTTTAAACTGATTGTAAATCTCTTTCTCTTCATCTAATGACTCGACCTATCAAACTGCTAAGCAAAACCTAAATCTTGTTGATATTTTTGCAGATTGAGGCAGCTAAGGCTAAGGGTAGCAAAAAGGCAGCAGCTAGTGATGACGACAGCGACGACGGCGAAGACACGGATGGAGTTAGACAAGATGTTGAAAATTGTGTAGCAGGATTCACTGACCAGGTCGAGTCAGGGGACATGTCATTGGACAAATTGGCAGGCGCTGCAACTAATTGCACAAAGAAATTGAAAGGGAAGTTCGGAAAATTCAAGGCCGGAGTAGAAAAAGTCATCGGATCATTTAAAGGAAAAGGCAAGGATGGATTGAAAGGCTTGACAGACAAGGTCAAGAGTACATTGGACCCCATGATTAAAGGTGCGAAAGACGCTATTGGCGGCCTCATGAGCGGAATCACCGGAGGAGGCAAAAAGGGATCCAAGAAATCAAAGTCCACTACTCCTTCCTCTGACGATGAATAAGAACTTTTCAACTATAACCTTAACCCTGGAACAATTAAAGCTCTTTCGAAATTATTAGTTCGCATGTACTGTTTCAATTGAACTACATGAGAATGAAATAAATTCAAAACTGATCAAAATCAATCACCAAATCTGTACTACTTGACAAATTAAAGAAAAAATGCTCGATTGGTCGTGTAAATAGCTTAATTTCATTCGAACATAATTTGAAAAACTGATGTTGAACAAAGGCTGAAAATTTCTCGAAATCATAAATATTCTTTATTAATGTACAGTGCGGATAGTACAAATGGGCAACAATTAACAAATTTATTTCTTAGTCGAGACTCGACAGTAGTGTCACACCAGAAAATGAAGGAAATACTTTGATCATGTCAAATCGAAGGATAAACATGTGTCATAGTTAATTACAGATCAAAAGTAACCTAACTCACCAGTGTCACCACTCACCGCTAATCACTAAAATATTACAAAACCTAATTACATTGTGGTTGATTCGTTTACAATTTCAACTGCTCTCACGTCTTTCTGGGCAGCCGCGGACTCCTTCTTGGTCGGAAGTTTTATCTCTTTTTCTTTGCCTTGTGGTTTTATTAAATCTTGGACACGTTCATAATATCTTTCAGACGCTCTTCGAAAGATTTCCAAATCATCCTAAAAATTAAATCGCATCATTAATTGCACTCTACCAATTATACCAGCTTCGTTATATTATAACCATAGTTATCGGATTGTAAAATTTTAACATGAAACGCTTTAGTTTTCATTCAAACCCGAACCAATCATTTCATCATCAAAAATTATCAACAAAGTCTAAAATCCGTCATCAAATTCAATTTCACATAGAATTAATTACAGGCCGCTTACATTTATTTCGATTCAATTAAAACAAATATTAAATCGTTTGCCGAAGCACTTATAAACATGGACCAAGCTGATTCAAGCGGTTTCATCATTTCAAAGTAGTACAAATAACGTCATAACGTAGTGATAAAATAGGTAGCTTAATATGTATCTGTACTTAATCGCCATTTTTATCACTCACCAAATTAGACTTTCCCAACGTTTCTTGTTTTCGTAATGATTCCTTAGTACGAGCTAACTCCTCCTTTAAGCTTTCGTTTGACTTTCTTAAATCGGCAACTTGGTTCTTTGCTTCATCTACAGGCATTATCATTTTATATTAAATTCAATTCAATATATTTCTTGAATATAAAAAGCAAACAAAAATGTAAAGTTCGGCCTTCACTGTACTTACGTAGACTATTCTTCAAAACGTTCAGGTTCGCATCCATGGCCACTCGTTCTTGGTCTTGTTTTCCAAACTGGTCCTTGACCTTGAACGTATTTAAATCCAAAGCCTCTTGTTCGACTTTAACAAAGGCTGACTCATCTGATGAGTTGAGCAAATCAGAATTACTTCCTTCTTCAGCACCGAATTTCGCCACTTGAATATCCGACTCTGCGGCCGAAAATGCAAACACTGGAAACAGTGTCATGTTCCCTGCAATAATTGAAATGAAAGCAGAATAGAAAAATAGAATCAAAAATTAAAATTAACCAATAGACTGTGTATTTACCTTTCGAAAGCATTTTAAGGTTGTCAAGATTAAGACTGCTGGGTCCGTAGTGCTCCACGTGTGTGTGAACTTTCAAATCACTTTCCACCACCGGCTTGTCAGTAAGAGTTCTGTACTCCAGGTTTCCTTTTCCAACCACTTTTCGAATCACTTTTCGGAGCTAAATTTAATTTAATAACATGAACACGTGTACCTCCGATAAATCTCAAACCAAACATTTCTAATAGTTGAATTACCTGTGATCTGGACACTCCAAAACCCAGCGACAAGCAAAGTTCTTCTAAATCATTTTCCAAGAAATACCCACACCGTGTTGGGTCAAAATATGTGAAGCTTAAAAGCAGATGAGGATCTACTGTCTTCATTTTTACATCCACTTCCTTTTGTACAGTTCCAGTTGAAGATGTAGTCGATAATTTTCTCTTCTTTATTTCTGGAGAGTCGCTGACAAGTTTTTTGTCTTCGGATTGCTTAAATTTTTCCTGTAAGAATATATGAATACTCTGAATTACTTTCACTTGCACATTTTCAGTCGAAATTTAGGTTAAAAAGTTGGAACTGGAACAAATTAAAGCCAACCTTTTTCAGGTCTTAAATAATTATTTCAACTTGCTTGTTTATTATGTGAACTTACATTTCCATTTTCTTCTATTATGCCGTTGTCTTTCTTCTCTCCACGAATTAGAAGTTCCGAATAGATTCGAAAAACGAAGTCGCGTTGCAACATTTCGTGAAAAAACTCTGCAAACAGTGACACTTCAAAAGCAGGTTCCTTCATATCATTAGATCTGTAGTCCCTCAAAGAAGCGAGAGTCATCTGCATGCAGTCAAATTCTCCGCCTTTGGCTGTTCGGGACGGATGAACCAGAAGATGAGCTTTTTTTGGAACTGAATATCGTCGTTCCCATATTTTCCTTGTTCTTTCATCCATGTCCTCTGTTAAAATTGGGACAACAACACCTGGAGCAACGCGAGGCTTGTAGACTTCAGCTTTCTCCAAATCCTTATTACTTTCGGGGGTTGGCGTTTCTGCCTCCACACTTGGTAAGCCCATCCCTGAATTCTCGACAACCCCTGGGATAGCTTCGGTGCTAACTTCATCATGGATTCCAATTCCAGTGTCGGTACTAGTAGTTGAAGGATTCAATGTTGACTCAATGAGTTGTGCATTTTGTGTTAGTTGAGGATCAATTTCTTGATTTAGCTGATCAACTGCTGGTATTTCTGGATGATGTGCCTCCATTTCTTCTTCAGTTGATGTTAAGCCTACTTCGACAGCAGGAGTTACTGTCGTCGCTTCGGACTCTTGAAGGGCTTGTGTAAGTCGAATGATAAGTTGAGGCTTTAGCCCTTTGGTGTTTAAACCACGCAGAGCCAATTCCTCTCTTAACTTGACGACCTTGTCATAAAAAGATTCCGTCATCGCATTAAATATATTACTAAAGGTTGTTTGGTTTACTAGTAACTTTGCTTTGAAGCTGAAATTAGTCAACTTACATTCATATTCCTTGGCTCCAAACCAGTGGTTGGAGTTGGAGTTATAATCTTCTCTTTAGAATCCATGCTTAAATTGGCTTCTGAAACTTTCTTGGTGGTCTCAACAAGGACTTCTTTACTGGCATCGCTTGTTCCACAAATGTTTTGTTCTTCTGCTTCTTTTCCAACCTCGCTGTCTACCTGTACGTTGCAAAATTATTCATTTATTAGTTCAGATACGAAGCATGATTTTTTTTGCATCAAATTAATTGACTTGACTCGTCATCCTGCAGAAATTAATCGCGATCTCCCTGAAACAATTTGGTCCCACTTCGAGACGCGGAACTCACACGATCAACAAATTCCAATTAAAGCTTCAAAAACAAAGAAAGAATGCTAAATCGCTTGAGAAAATATTTTTAGAAAATTTGTCGAACATTCGATAGCGAAAGAAAAGTTCTGAGAAACTTAATTGCACAAACTGAAGCGAATTATTTGAGAAAGTACCACTGATTCCTTTTACCTTGACCTTTGCGCTTCTTTTCTATTCTAGATATCTAAGGCGAATTTTGCAAGCTTTACTCCATTTTAAATCACAATGTTAAACCACAAAGCGAAAAAGACTATAGCTTAGAGTAAGTCAACAAAATATTCTGTAATATCCAATAATCATGCAGCAAGGCAACAGTTGCAACAACAGTGCGCCCTAACAAGCCAATCAATAATATTATTAAAATATCCAAAGTTTTCAAGATCAGCAACCTCCATCGTAACAACTGCGTCAGTGGAATCCTCCCTCCGATTCAGCTGGTCCGAGTCCGACGTATCCGTTTTGTCAACCTCATCCAGCTTTTCCTGTTTCACAGAAGTGTTATCCGCAGTGGTGGTGGATGAAACAGAGTCTTGAGCAGCTTCCATGTCCATGGATTCCACGATCACCATCGAAGTTGAATCCTCCGAGGCAGCGCGTTCTAATGATGGAATTGGTACCGCATCCGGTTCACATTTTTCAGCCGAGGTCGTAGTTTTATCCTGACCGTGCAGAGCGACCTTGTATGTTTCAACTGTGTCCAGCCATTCATGGTTGGACGGTAAGCAGACGGAGATATCCGGTAGAAAAACGACGACCGTCTCCAAATTCCCGTTACTGCGTCTGTAGTAGAACTCCGTGAAGCGATACCTAAGATAATGATGAAGATTTCGCGTTCAAAAACATGTTGAAAGAAACAAAACAAACCAACTGGTTTTGGGAAAATTATGGTTTTCACGTCCAATTGGTTGCAACCACATTAACCTTGGTGCTGGTATGCTTAGGATGGTCGAAAACCCGTTCAAAACCAAAGCTCCGCCCAACGGATGCTGCGAAACAGTGTTCTGCCTCGACGTGTCGCGTTCTAACGTTCTAATCAGACTTTAGTGCAAAACATTGAACTTCGAAAATAGGGGCTCCAATGATTAAAGTTTTGAACATGTACAAATATTTCAACTACGTAATTCTAAATGTATTAGTTCTGCCCGTCTGCTTGGTTCTCAGATGAAAATTGAAATTTAGAACTTACCATTTGGTACAACGCTGGAGGTCAATTCCTGTTAAAGATTTGCAAGTCCGAATGGCTGTGTTAACAAGGACGCGAGGGTCAGAGTGTGGATTTGGTCCGTCTAGAAGAGGACTCCAAGGGCCACCGATAAGCATAGATTCTGCTTTTCCGGTCTGTGTATAAAGTGAAATAATTTCGGAGATTGAGCGATTGATTAAACTGAGTTGTGGCGTGGCCATACTGCTTGTAATTAATGCATTACCTTTACGCCTACAACGAAATTGATGAGTCGATTCAAGTTTTGATGTCCTGCGCTTGCAGCAGTCAAGTCTTCACCAAGAATGCAAGTTTTGTGGTACAAAGAGTTGCCAGGCAAAGACATCAACACAACCTACAAGTGATTCAAAATTTTCAATAAATCTCAAAAAAATTATTATTAGGCAGCACTTCGTGGCTTTCATTCTATCATAAATCAGAAACTACTGCTGGGACGTAAGATGTTTTTTGGTGTTGCACAGGTAAGCAAGGAATTGTTTCCAGTTTCCAGTCAACGTCGGTGTTACAAAACGAGGTTAAATACAAACATTAGTGCCCATTAGTGAACATTAGTGAATTTCAGCAGGCTGCTCTCGAAATATAAACATTGCATTAGAACTAATGTTTGATATTATATGCCCTAGGCCCTAGCCGAGCCCTACCATGTACCTTAGCACACTAACCGCTGTAATCTGTTCCACCACTATAATTATTTTTAAACACTCATTACCTTTGCACTAAATGTTTGACTTGCATCCAACGGTTCCACGAATTCACTGCAGCTCGTCAATTTTAATTTTGGAGCGTCTTCGTTTTCTGCAACCTCAAAAGTTCCAATATCAATTTTATCAACGTGACGTCGGAAAACATGAATGGGTGACGAGGTTGTCAAGTCTAGAGGTTTGAAGGCAGGGAGAGAGGTTGTCCAAGCGGCCTTCGCCAAAAAGAAGTCGGAGGGTACATAGAGCTCCGGATACCTTTTCTTCAGTTCCATTACATTCAAGTCAACTCTAAAGAAAAAAGCTTGGCAATTAATTTAAGCCTAGCCCGAGCCAAAACTTCAATTATGCAAAAGCTTACGTGTCGAGGCTGTGTTTCGGCAAATCTATGGAATAGCGGGGAGATGCACGGATTTTTCTTTTTGGTGAAGGTGATTTTGATTTCTTCGAAGTTTTTTCGCTGCCGTCAGTTTCTCTGATGATTCTTATGTCCCTCTCTTTATCTTTACCTCTGGATCGGCTCCGCTTTCTCGAGAGAGATGGACTCCGGTTACGGATTATCTCCTTTTCCCTGTGGAAGTTCCGGGCAAATTAGATATCATGTTATTCTGTGACAGTTACTACGAATCCCCGGAATGTACGTCAGGGGTCAAAGAGTGCACATTGTAATAACAAATTAAGAAATAGCGTATTCCGCAATTTCAACGTGCAAATTTCAACTTTTCCAGGGGGAGGGGTGGGTAAATAATCATAAGTTTAGAATGTTGAAAAAATACATCTATAAGAGCATACAACTGTTAGGCTTAAGTTGTTTTTTATAGCAACTTACAAATGAACTTTATAGTTAACGTTTTTCAAAATTTTCACAGAGTCGCTTAACCCAACCTCCCCTTACCAGGGTCCTCCTACACTGTAACCTAATCAAGCTCAGAGCTTACCTAGGTACCCTCTGGGATCTCGTATCTTCTCGCGCTTTGCTTGACGATACTGGACTGCGGCGTCTCTTTTCATAGTCACGATCGCGTTCCCTGTCTTTGTCCTTTTCTCGCAACTTCTCCCGATCTCGATCCTTCTCGCGGTCACGTTCACGATCTCGTTCTTTCTCTCGGTCACGCTCTCGTTCCTTTTCGCGCTCGCGATCCCTTTCACTGTCTCGCTCTTTTTCTCTTTCCCTCTCACGAGCTTTCATTCTTTCGCGTTCTCTGTCCCTCTCCTTCTCCCGTTCTCGATCCTTTTCCCTTTCTCTGTCCCTCTCGCGCTCCCGTTCATCTTCTCTGCTTCTGTCTCTGGCACGCTCCCTCTCTTTCTTAGCATTTGAGTCCGCACTCCCACCTCTAAGTATTTCAACATCTGCATTACTAGACTGCTGAAACAAGGATGGAATGCCAGGATTTCCTTGAAACTGGGGAGGAAGCGGCATTAAAGATTCCTGCATTGCTGTGGACATTTGCTGAGCTCTTCCGCGATTTTGAGGACGAGGTGACGACTGTTGAAAAGGAGGAACTTGGATTCCACGGTTCCCTTCGGCGCCACTAACAGTCATCGCCCCAGGTTGACCTCCTGGGTGACTGTAGATTGAGTGTGGATTGGATATAATTGACACCTGAGAGTAGTTGCTTGCATTGTTTGGGGAGCTGTTCATGCTGCTCTGACTCGATTGCCTAGATGTATTAACATTCGATAAAATTGGTGGGGGTGGAGCAACTAAACCTTGCGGCCTCTTCTCCATGTTTTGCTGATTCTGAAGTTGAAATCCCTGATGCATGTGTTGGATGTGTTGTGGGCTTGGTTGTGGTGATTGAGATTTTCCGGGGTTGAGTGCAGATGACATATTAGACATCCCACCTCCCAAATTTACAATTTGTACTCGTGTGGCATTCCTAAACAACATAGCATAAAATGGGGTTTTTTTTTAACCAAAACGAAAACCAAAGACTGACCGAGATGACATGCCAAACATTACATCTATAGAAAAAAGTGAACAATAGTTTGCTAGGCTAGCGACAAGGGACCAGCAAATCAGATCAGATATGGATCCATAAAAAAAACTTAAAAGCTCGGTCGCACATCAAGGAAGATAATATAATTAAAGATTAATTAACTTTAATTATATTTTTTTAGTAGACTGCTTTCGTGTGATTGGAAACTTGTAGCGATAAAAATACTAATGAAAAAGAGCACGACGCTCAAAAAAGACTATCTGCATGCGTAGGACATTCATTGATTTAGCTCAAAAAAGAGCCAAAACATTGTAGCCATAAGTTAGCAATAATTTATAATTTTCTAAATTAAGTTTAAAATATACAATAGTTTTCCAATGCAAATAACACTCAAACCATTAGTACATTACTTGCAGAATTTCATTTGTCATTTTGCAAATATGTAGGGCAGATAAATGCTATTTCAAATGGAATTTGAATTTTCTTACCATTTGAATGGCATGGCTGGATTGAAATCCGCCTCTACGAGGACACGATCGCCTGCCTTCGGAAGGATTGGACCTTTCACGGATCTAAAACAACAAGAATTTATTTCCAGCAATGCTTTACTTAGATTTAAAGTTTCTGATCAGACTCACAGAAAGTCTTTTACGAACTTACTGCATTTGAAAAAATACTTCCTCGTCAATGAACCCAAAATTATCATGCGTTTTTGTTACTGTGCCCGTGAAAACACGTTGTTTCTGTTGACCTTGTGAGCTTTGTTGTTGAGTAGTCGACGTTTGCGTGACCTGAAGGGATGGTGCAAAGCCCACGCTTGTTAGATTTGTCATAGCCATGGGATTTATTAGATTTTGCATAGAAATTGTTTGTGACTGGTTCTGAGCGGCCTGAGATATAATTTGCCCGACACCGGCAGTAAGCTGTTCAGTCAAAAAATTGATATTTTGAAATGCTGGTTGTTGCGGCTGTTGGTGCAGAATCTGAATGTGGTTCGATGAATTGGGATCCGGAAATGAAATTGCATTTGCATTTCCTTGTGCAAACTGAAGCTGGCCAAATATTTGTGAGGGCATAACGCCCGATGCAGGGTTCCCCGATTGGCGAACCATTTGTGGGTTTTGTGGATGCTGACCATTTTGGCCTAGAATATAAAAATAAAATCATAAAAATAAAACATAAAAAGTATACAAAATATGTATTATCGTGGTATCTGGAATCAGCAACGGCTAACGCGTCTTCATTAGTAATTACAAGCAAATATAGATGTTTAGGTCGGATTCGGAAGGTCTTTGCTTTATGCATTGTTGCATTAGTTGAAAGTACCACCAAAAATGAGTCTAATCTAAAAAAAAAACTCCCAAAATCTGACATGCTGCTTGCTACCATTAAAAGGTCAGACATTATTAAACTACTACTACATTAACTACATAGATGACACATGATTTATATTTATGTGAAATGTTATAAATATAATGTTATCGTGATTTATTCTTTACCGTAGTAAGACATGGCGCTTTTTTGCAATCACTAACAGCAATATAGGACTTTTAATCCACTGCCGGTTGCAGGTTCCGATTGATGATTCTGCTCCTTGAGTTAATTAGTACGTAAATTTATTAATTAATTAAGTACTCAAGTTATAATTCTGAACTCCAATTTTTTCCAACCGACTCCAATAATGCGTATTTCGAATTCACCCGCAAGGAAAACTTTTCACGAGAGGATTTTTGACTCATTGAAAATGCAGTGTGGATGAAAATTTTTAAGAGAAAACCAGACACGGCACGGTGAGCGACCGACGCGACGGCACTCACGGCACTGCACTGCGAGCCCATTTTCTGAGCTTAAATGCTAAATGCACTAATACAATTACCACCTCCATCGACTGGCCTTCTCCTTGACCTCTTGTTCTGAGCTGGACGAGGTCAGAGGACTCCACAAATTTCAATGAATGTTCCTCATGCTTGTTTATGTAGTAATGTCAGGACAGGGACAGGACTCTGGCAATTCTGGCTGGATTTTGGAATGTAACATCGGCAATCACTTTTGCTTGATTTAATCGGATTTAATGTGTATTTAGCATTTGTGATTTCCGATATACTAAATGTGAAGTGCAGCACATACTAAACAAGCACAACAGGATAAAGGAGGACCCTCTATCATATGCGATGCGTAAGTAAAACGACAAAACGGGTTAAAATTCCTGAAATCTTATTTTCAAATAAATATTTTTAATATTTTGCAGGAAAGCTCAATCTCAATGCTCAAGAAATTTTAAATTGCATTATTCTTTGTAAATTCGTCATTCGTCACCCTATTTCAACTTCTAAATCGCCAAACGCTGACTGTAAATCCAGTAGTATTTCTACAGTTGACGGTGAAGCTGTTGAGATGAGTGTAGCAGAGCTC
>JAQGCM010002487.1:0-11120 GCA_034699705.1 Hymenaphorura dentifera
ACAACGTACCATGACGGGTATACATTCTCAAACCTCATACATAATATTGGCAATGTCATAAAACCATCTCACCTCCTTAAATATTGGCCTAACGTTTGACCCGAGTAAAAAATGAAACTGTTTTAAACCTTTAATTTCAACTTCAAGAGCACTCACTTGTTAACCCAAATTAGTATTTTACGTGGCTAACCTAAATGAAAATAAAAAAAACGCCTCTCAATATTTACAACTTGAGACTTGAACCCATTCATTCCATCCAGCAACACTTGCCATTCAGAGAAAGCATTCGATTTCATTTTTAAGGCAATCTTGTTTGCTACGTACACGCAACGCAGAAATGAGCATAATATTTTCTTTGCCTTCTAAGTTGACTATGCAGTTTGCTATGCATTTTCACGTTAGAGTGTAGCAGCATGCCATCAAGCAGTCAGTGAGCTAAAAGCTAGCTAAAGGCGGGTAGTCAGAGTAATTTTGCTCCATCCTGCTGGTCCAAGAATATAGACGTGAAGAAACGTGCCGTAGTATCATCATGCGTAAATTCGACCGGAAAGCATCGTGCGTTCCAAACCAGCCTTTGCCTCCATTTCCATTGCATTGCGTTCTATACACATACTTGGTCTAGGTTTGGTTCTAGATATATAAAAAGACTAGATTTGTGTCTATATAGGGTCTGTCGGGTGAAAGTGGAGAAAGTAGAGAGAAATGGGAAGGGGAAAGCCGGCAGGGTCAAAAACCCCAAGATGCTCCTCTGCATGCAATGCATTCCTCACCCAAACTTAACTACACTTCGATTGAGTTCCTCTTTCCGCCACCGCCGCCGCTCACCCATTACGTACTTTAGTTCGTCGTTCGTCTCCACCATAAAATACATCATTTCCCTCTAACAAATTCATCCTTCTTTACATATCCTCTCCACCTTCCTTGAATATTAACCAATCCACTAAATTGCATTATATTACACAAGCATTCTTAGCCATTTCTAGAGCACGCTGCATTGGCTCCGAATGTCATCGGAATCCCATTACGGAATATTAAGCATTTTTTCGCTGAAAGATTTTATAGTTCCCCGAGGCCAAGTCTACTCTAGCAGAGCTGAATAGGGAAGGAATGCATGCATTTTTTATTCAATGGACAAAATTGACCCAAAGCACGTTATGAATAGCCCGAATATTTATTACTGGCTCAATGCGCTCTCTACGAATGATGATGATGATATATTAGAAAATGCTGGTAAATTTCCTTCTTTGTAATATGCAACAAGACCAGAATCAAACTCGCAATTTTTTTTACGCAAATACTCAATTAAGTATAGCATTTTTAGCAACTTTTTTTTGAGGACTTAGCATAACATTACACAGAGAGCTTAAATTAGGATTGCCGGCTCATTGCTGTGACTGTGACCAGTTAAGCCCCCACAAAAAACTCCAAATGAAAAAATTACATTAATTATTGAACAAACACCTAAAATTATACAAATATTTATACAACTTCAATATAGCTTCACTGTTACACATAGCACACTTCTTGCATCACAAGCATTGAAAGGTTTGACTCTTGGCCGGCACCTATGGTAAATTCTGCACCGAATACCGAATACTACAAACAATTCTTTCCACATCAACTGAATTTATGAGTTTGTCCAATTTGACAAGTAAAATTGCAATTTCTCAAACCTCTACAAACCAAAAAGCATAGAAATGCTGTCCTTTTAATAACAAAAGAAGTGTGACGCTTTTACAGAACATTGGTCCACTGGAATGTAAAGTCCGAATTTTATTTAACTTCATAAGCCAGATTATGAGAATAAACAAGGTATGGTTACTTCTACTTTCTCTTCCACAAATACTTTACATGACGGAAAATGACGTGGTTCTCTAAAGTCTCGGCTTTCACGTTAAGTGAAGTAAATGTAAACGCAAAAATTGGAACTAAGGTTGTAGTAAGTCTCAGAAGAGATTGTTTTTTGTGTTCGTTTACTTGGTCATACTGGTGTGCACAGTGTAGGTGTTCGTGAGCTCTTAACTGATCTTTTCTGGTAAATGGTTTGGCTTTTTGCCCCAGCTTCCCAGCTGCGTTTCTAAGATTCTACAACCTATCTTCTTTATGAGAAAAGAAAGTAAAAGGCAGAGAGGAAACGGAAGAGGAAGTATAGGAGATTTTCTCATGTCTGTTTTGCTCCTTGAAGCACCTCTATCTATTTCCAATCCCCTTAAACTCATACATACTCTGGAGAAGGGTGACCATTTCCTATTCCCCTCATGGGATTTCATTCGATTACCGCCAAACCAAACTCTCACCATATCCTCATTCTACTCCAAATTATTTTTGCCACAAAAAAACTTAGTTCAGCTGCGACATCGCTATGTTCCTATAAAATATACAAAATGCCTTGATCAGGAAGAAGGAAGTACTTCAAAACGACACTGACATGCGACCTCCCTCTGAGAATACGACGACCTCTCGTCATTCAATTGGTCAATTCTTGGCTTTGCGGACAAGTATTTCTTGCCTCCGAAAACGCATAGATTACAGTTGGCTCCAATTAACAATGCTTGAGAATGTCAATATTTTCATAGTATTTCCGGGGTCTTCAATGAATGTTTTCGAATGATTGCTGTGTTACTGATGCGCACAGATATTTTTCTCGTATTCATTAATTGCATCTTTAGCATCTTTAGGCAATAGTAGCAGCATCGAAATCGAAAAGGATTGCTCAGGTGCAACAACACAAAAAATGGTCTAGCCCAAGGAGAAAATTTCTTATCGTTCCAAAAACAAGTTAGGGGGAACGACCTTCTCCTCAGCGGAAGAAAATCAAATTCAGGCTGGAGTCTGGAGAAAGCAAGCCACATTCTACTCCACAGATGGTTCTGCCTTTTCTCCAGCCCTATTTCAAATTCAACTCAATTTGAACAGCACTGGAGAGAATGGGGAACGTGAGATCTCACGCAAGATCTAAACCTTTACATCCTTTTTCCAGGTGGACTCTGCCTAACTCACGTCAGTGCTTTCTACTTGAATTAATTTGTGCACTTTTACTTATACATACTCTGCTTTGAATTATTCAGTCGCAGTCTAATCATTTATTAATCAAATAAATTCCTCGGATAGTAATGCAACACTCATCCACATTTTCTTTAAGGTCAGTTGGCTCCATGAAAATTGAAGTGTAAGACTACCTGCACTACACGTGTGCCTGCCAAGCCAACTTGACTTTTGCCATGCACTGCATCTAGACTGTTTGTAGGTCTCCACACACAAATACGTGAACATGGCATGACTTAATAGGCACTTCTTTCCCCTCTGTCAGACTAAACGAAAGGTAGATTTAGAGGCTGAAGAAAGAGAATAAAAAAATGTAAATTACTGAGAAGAAAATTAGAGAAGAAATGATGGGCCTTTGAAGTCTTTCTTTGTGGCTGTGGCTGTGGGTTGAATGGAGTTTCTCTCAGAGTTGGTTGGTTCGATATTTGGGTGAAAGTGTTTCATCGGTTTGGTTGGCTGAGAGAAGGAAGTATAGAGCAAATCGGTTGACTGAGCTCCTAATGAGTCTCGAAAGGGAGAACTTTAACGAATCTTGAATCACTTTTATCGACTTCCTCATTAAAGAGTTTGGAACTAATATTAGGTCGGTCTTCCCTATCCCCTCGTTCCCTCACCTCTGCATTTTCCAAGTTTCCAACCGGTCTTCAAACGCGTCTTGTACTGAGCAATGGTGACAATGCTCTGTTGGAACAAAGTGAGCCAATTCCTAAACCACCTGGGAAAAGTTATCGCGTTTGCACTTCATTTCTGAGAGTCAATTGTTTTGTTGGTCGCGAATTTATGTACGTATGTATTTATTCCGGACCATGAAGCGTGTTGTGTTTGGTGTAAAATCAAACTACCATAACATCACCATGTATGCGTGAGTTTAGCTCATTTGTTCTCTACCTTGGGACCCAAGGCTTGGGTCCGCAAGTTTTGCGGACCCATTCAATTCATGCAAATTTTTGAAATTCTGTCGTACAAATGTATTCTAAGAACATGCGAGAAAAGTAAAGTGGTTGGGCAACTGATTTGTGGCTTAGGAATGTTATTGCTGACTTTAACAAATGTACAGTACCGTGACCAAAATTGTCTAATCGTTCTAATTCAAGAAATGTGGTGAAGGTACCACAGGATTTTAGCTCATTCACCCAGGATTTCAAACATGTTCTCGTTTGCACAAAACTTACATAAAAACATTCTTTCATGAAAAGATGAAGTAATCTCTAGTCAGTCGATGCCATCCACAGCTAATTAAGCGGTGCTTCGTGGTTCATCTCGAGCTAATTAGCTGCGAATTTTCAAAAGAAAAGGTACACAAAGCATAACGAGTTTCTAACCCCTTGAAGTGCTTTCGTCCATTAACCCTAGACTCCAGCAGGTTTAGGCAACCTGGGAACTTCAAGAAAACCAATTCTTGTTTCTTTTCTCCGTTCTCTAATTATTTTTGGTACGGCCACAGAAAATTCCCACTCCATTAATAATGCACCGTACGTGTTCCTTCCCGTGGAGAGTTCACGCATTTTCGAGGCGAAAATCGGTACTAAGAAATTTCAAGCGGGTGAAAGACCACAAAGAAACTTTTGCGTTCTGTTTTTATAGGTTTGAATGTAATTCTCGCTTTGACTATTTTGGGCGGAGGAGGGATTGTGCTTACTTATACTAAGGATGATGCATTATTGTGGACAGGGGCACAGCTAAAAGCTCTGTTTGAAGACATCATCCCGTAATTTTTCCATCGGGTGTTTGGAACCTTTAGACGTTGTGGATCACCATTAAAGCCACCGTGTCGTAATTGTGACAATTGTTTGACAGGTGGACAAATCCGAAACTCGACAGCTTCGAGTACTGTGCAATGTTAATCTTGGTGTATGTTAAGGTCAAAGGAAACGTCACGGCGTCAACAACTCGGAAGGTAGGCTCAACTTGAGTCAAGTCACTCGCTAGGACAGGTTTTGGTAAACTTTGGCACGGATTTCCGAGATACTTTGTAACGCACGGATGTGATTAATCCATCTGCCATCAGCCCTGATTCGCTCAGTCCCTTTCGCAGACTTTTTTTCATTTTACAACTTAATAGCATTATCCTTTCGGCAGTACGCAGTCAATTGCGTTGGCAGACCTTTACCACAAAATACCCATTTCGAGTCATGACGTGAGTTTAGGAAGGTATACTTCAATTTTCATGGAAGACCGAAGTTTCGTTGTTATTTTTCTAATTGTTCAATTTGTCGGGGAACAAGCATTTCTAAGGCGAGTGATCGTCTGGCTAATTCTAAGAAGCAAAAGCAGGTGGATGACAAGATAAGATGATATGATGGAGATGAGATTACCTTTCGCCGTCCACAGCACAACATGGAATCACCCGTGTTGAAGACCCACTCTTTGTCCTTTTCGAATCTCAAACGTCCTCGGTGACGAAGACGACGAAGGTCAAGTGCTTTGCCCCTTAGCTTATGACAAACTCTTTGAGACGTTCGGAGAGCAGTGACGACGCCCAAAGGTTGGTCTCTGAATCCCTCGTTGAATTTGTTGTCAGCTGGAGGAACATCTAAACCGAGACAAACCATCGATGCTGCATCTATGTGACTTCACCTGCATAATTCAAAAAATAGCAAATTAATCGAATATAAATTAAAAAATGTTCGTATTTCAACAGTCTAATCATAGGCCCGAACGTGTTAAGGGTCAACTAAAGAACAGACCCCAATCAAATTTCCAATTCAGTCGATTCTCTTGGGTTTCTACTTTTCTCGGTTCGATAGAGATCTATGACTTGATTTTAACAAGAAATTCTAATGACTGAAATTAACATCTCTAAACTATTGACTCCGGTCTTGTCAGATTGTAGTAATTGCAGTCTCCTGTGCAGAAAGTTCAGTATAAAATTTAGTAGAAAAACTATTTTCCTAAGCATCATTCTGATTTACGCCTTGTGCTAGTGTACAGAGTTAAAATTTCTCACTTGGTTTGGTGCCGCAGTTTACTATATTGAATCCATAGGCCAAATGGTGCGTGAGATTTGTATGCGGTGCTTAACTCATTTCCGGTAATGGTTTAAGACTCATTTACGGTCAACGCATTAATGAACTCTTTGCTGAAACTGTGTGATAAAACTCTCTGCTATTAAAGATTTACAGTTTGAGGTGGGGGCTAAAAATGATAAAAATGAACTGACTTCTTTAATAGTGGTTCGTAAATCAGTACGACTAGCTAGACATTTTCAGAATGGTTGTACTATTTCATATTATTCTCTATTTTATGTAATTTCACTTGATGTCTTAGCTTGCAGATGCCTTCGGTGATTCCTAAAAATTCAATTTAAAATAAAATTTGGGTAAACCATTCTGAATATCCATTCAGCGCAGCGAGGACTTTTGGCAAACTGTGAGATACCGTCCTATGTACTTAAATGCCCGAGATCCCATATAATTTTAGTCCGAGCAGCAGTTTTACTCAATGCACGCAAGTTGTTTAAATCAAAGTTATTGTTTTTTCTGCTCCCATCCCAACCCGAGTGCTTACTAACTAAAAAAGTATGCTAATTTGACCTCTAGTGTCAAACGGAATCACATTAAGTGAAGTCCGCCATTAAATTTTTTTATGATAAAAAAGACATGCTGAATAGCTGAAAAGGAAACCACTGACAAAGTCGGGCATTGTCTCACATTACTGCGCTCTCTAATAAAACAAACATAAAACAATACAAGGTCCACTGAAATACTTCTGATGAATTTTTGCAAAAAAATTGGTTCAGCTACAACCCCTCGAATCAGAGCCACCAAGCCCTACGAACATTGTAAGAGTTGATCATTGGTACAAATTCTCCAAAAAATAATAAATAATAAGCCAAGCTATGTTATGTAATATAAAATATTTGGTTTCTTGACGATCGATCGTATCTGCCTTCCTTCCTTCCTGTATAAGTTTTTCAATCCAAACTAAACTTAAGAGGATAGCCGAGCTATGTAAGTCAAATACCAATATTCTCAACATCCCATTCACCGAATCCGGAATCTTCCAAAGGTACCTAGATCTAAGCGCAGGGCTCAGAACAAGTAAATAATCATCCATGCAATTTTATTGCTTTGCAGACTTTTACCACCTTCCAGATACTAAGAGTCCTTTCCTTCCTTCCTCTCTACCCGGGAATTCTATTCATCCCTGCCTGCATTCACGTACTCGCAATGAAAACTGATCCTGTCTGAAGATAAACTGGTCTAATATTTCGAAATATTTCAACCATGATACTCATTGAAATAAATCTTTATTCCGAGAAGGTTTTGGTGTCTCGAACACACAGGATGGAAAGGCTTAGGAACAACATGAAGAAAAGTGTAAGGCAACTACCACGGGGATTTTATTTATGCCACTTCAACTTTCTGCTTTGCCTTGGCTTGGCTTTGCCGTGAAACTTATCCTAGTGCAAATAAAAGCAAGTGTGGCACACAACGCTCTGCTTGCTTAGCTTCGTTTTCCTCCTAAAAACAAAAATTTACATACTATTGGGGCTCCAGAGGCTCACTTTTACTCTTCGAGAAAGAAGACCAAGTTTCAAAGTAGTGTCAGTCAACTAAATAAACAAGAATTTATTAGAAAATCCAACTTTGCAATGCTTATAAATTAGTTGGAAGGCCTTAGGGGCTCATTTTGTTCAAGTCGCCTCTGCTACGCCTCTAAACTTGTAACTAACTAAGCCGATAGTTAGCTGAGAAGCTACAAAAGGTGAAATCTGAGCAGAAACAAGCCTCAGAGAGAGCTGTTAATCGGCCTAAGAATAATGTACCTCTTGGATACAAAATTCCAATAGTTCAGTAATACAATCTTAACCAAGTGCCTTGATTTCTAAAACGAAAATGACTTTCGTAATTTTGCCAAAATTAAGAATGATTTAAAACAAAAATTGAGGCTCTAGAGCACCGTTTTAGCGCTACGCAATTTTGTTTGGGCAGTTGCCTTTCCAAGACAGAGTATGTGATATCAACCTTAGAAAGCCATGTCCAACGGCAAAGATCATTTTTGTGCAAGCTGGACCCAAGTTGGACTGATTGAACCATTGCTTCCGTTCAAGCGCCCTAGACCAGAAACCCGGCTAAATGAGAAAACTTTTTTTCCCCAAAAAAGAATTTTTCCTTCCAAAGTGACGTGGTAATGCCAAAGTTCTTAATACAAATAGTTTTCTCACATTTCCTTTGAGAAGGAAACACGGAAACGTCCAAAATATTCACGTACGCAACGCAACGCACTTAGCGTACTTTTAGAATTGAAAGGAAACATTAGTGAGTGTTTTGCCTTGCCCAGCACGTTAAATTGTTGCAAATTGTTATGTAATTCAAAATGTGACAGCTAGAAAACATTTGCCTTCAACTCAGAAGAGAAAGTTGAAGGCGTCCTTTCCTTGAAGGTTGTTCTGATGTTTCAATATTTTTGAAAAAAATAAAATATTTGTACAACAACTGCCAGCCAGTGTGAGTAGTGTGTTTGACAAGACGGGAACAAGAATGATCGATTCATTTTGACAAGGACTTAAAATCGAATTGATTTTCTTATGCTTGCTTTGAAGGATGCATGGCGAGACGGGAGAACAAGCAAATCCTAGGAACAGGAACACAGCATCGAACAGAGTTTGTATTTCCAAGGATGCATGCACTGCACTCCCTTTTTCAGAATGTACGTAATGCACTTTCACTGCAGGATAAGGATCGAATCGAACCATCAAACACAAAAGAGTGGTTTGAACTTTCTGGCGTTCATCCTCCTTTCTCTTTCCTTACCAAAACCTATGCATTGTGTTGTGTTGTGTCCTGATGGTTGGGGTCGAATACATACAAGCATAATATTTTTTTTCTCCTTTCCTATCTATCTATCGTGCTCTCAAAATATTTTACACTGCTGGGGATTTACTGTGAAATCGACATTGATGGATTTTTTTCATAAATAATATAATATGATAACTTTGAGAGTTCTTGGAAACGAAAACTACAAGCTACTTTGCCTAATGTGATGCCAAGCACAAAATAAACGAAGATAATCTGAGTCTTTTGAATTGAAGGGGCTCAAGATGAAGATAGCCTTTTTGTGGGTTTGGATTTTGATGTAGGGATATTCGTTGGAATTTTTAAGGTTGAAAACTATGACACAACTGGTCAAAAATAGTCAAAATCCGGAATAGTTGTACCAATTCGACCATTTGATTCTAATGGCTTTTGTCAGTTTTATTCAAAGCAAAGTATTTAATGTGTCAGGTGGTTGTTGAGATTCATGTTGAGCATACTAACACCCATATATTTTGTGGCTTGTAACTTCTAAATCAGAAGTCTAGTCAGGAGTAGCAGCGTAGGGGGTAATTAAAACATTCACGCTCTACTAAATCAAAGATCCTGGAGCTACAAAGCAGAATCTTGCACGCGTTGTTGAGTTGCTCAAATCTTGCAGCTCAAATCCCTACATTCGACCAAGTTTGTGGAACCAGTATTGGAGAACCAAAGTGGAGTCTGACTGAGTTGTACTTTGATGTCAATTTTGGCTTCTGATTTCTGGATTGGTTCGCCTTGCCTCATTCTTACTGGAAAGACAGATCTGGATCTTGAATTGCATTGCGAACAATTATCATAAGATAATAATAATGTGTTGAAAGTTAGTTAAATCAAATACGAAGAGCACGTTCGGTTAATTGAAATAGCATATCGCATTTACATTGCAATCCAGCCCCCCCCCCCCCCAAACGTGTAGATTTTGAAGGAGGGACTTTAGTAGAGCCAAGAGTACAAAATCATGGAGACACCTGCCGACGCAAGTCACGGACGGACGCCACTGGTCTTTACATACAGCAGTCTCGTACCACAGCAATCGCTAAAACGCATTGCAAGCACAACCCTATTTTTAATCAAACTAATTTGTACCATAATATGTTTAATTTACAATTCATTAGGCTCGTTGCTGTGTTTGTAAAATACACTCGTAGTACTTCCCTGAAATAATCTGACGTTGTGTTTAAACAATCAAAGGTTGTTTGCTTTCACCAAATAATAAATGAGAGAATATATGAGAAAAGCTGGGAGCCTCCAGCCAAGCTATAATTTCGTCTTAACAGAATTCCAAAGTAAACAAGAGAATTATTGATTTCAGCTATTTTTTCTCCGAATCTTTTCCACTGAGTCAGTAATTGTACATACACATTTTTTCAACCACCGCCGTCAAGTATGTGCGTAGTTAAGCCGCCGTGGATGGGGAGAGTGTCATTAGACATTCAGTAAATCTGTGATGTTTCCCTTATTAGTTTACCTTTCACTATTTATTTTGTCGAACTCTTTTGAGTTGCGACTATGCAATGCAGCAGGGGATGGAATCTTGGAGCCCGGCGGCCGCAAAAAAGAGTAAAGAAAGACCAAAAGCAGCAAATGTAAAAAGAGAAGGACTGAGGAGGACTGAGAATGAGAGCAAAAGAATTGCACTCGAGTCGAGTCTTTTCCTTTTTCTAGAGATCAGTTTCATTTCCTTCTCGTTTCTGCTTACTTTGAAATCGAGACATGTCGCTTCTCTTCAAGAAAAAGAGCGTAAGGCTATGTACATCGTACATCTACTTTTTTTTCTCTGAATGTGATTATATGTACAAAGTATGGGCGACAGAATTCGAGGCAGGCAGAGCAGAGGAAATCTAGAAAATGCTCTAAAAGGAGCAAAGGGAGCTAGGCAAGAGAAAGGACATACGGAACAGAGTCCCGGGTATTCCTAGCTGACTCGCACGTCTAACTTATGTGAAGCGTGCACTAGCTATAAATCTTGGGATATTTCTATTTCCTTTCTTCCAGCTCCTTTCCCTATTCTACGGCTGTCGTCCAACCAGTTCTTTCTTTCTTACTTTCTTCTTCCTTTATTTTTTCTCGTCGTTAGCCCATTTTTTGTGTGTACTCCTCAGATGCTCTTGTAAATGTTGATTTCCAAATAGAATCTCAAATGAAAAGCCTATCTGGTAAATCAATGAATCTAATCAATGGGTTCAATGAATTCCATTGTGTTTTTCGTTTCCTCCAAAACAGAAAGGAAGAGAAAGTATAATCCACATAGTATCTTAATTAGAAAATTAAAACGAT
>JAQGCM010002488.1:0-11119 GCA_034699705.1 Hymenaphorura dentifera
GGAGAACTGTCGGGGGAGAATTGTCGGGGGAGAATCATGTCGGGGGAGAATCGTCGGGGGAGAATTGTCGTGTTACGACTCCACCCAGACCCAAGCTCAAATGGAGAAATTTAATAGATGATTATTCTTTTTTAGCCAATCAGGAAACGTGAGAGTACGAATATTTCATTCCTAAATAAGTCTGTACACGCACTCTCATATGTAAAAAGAAAGAAAAGAAATACTGATTCAACACTTTTTCCTGCTTTGCGAAATACTAAAATGTCTAACTTGATTTCACTTGGAAGTTGAAGGCTGCCGTGTTGAGTGTTCCATCGCATTTTGTATCTGTCTCCTCGTCTGTAGTCGAGGGTTTAGTACTTCTCATTTTTTTGAAAGAAGGGAAAGTCTGTGTGTGACAGGAGTGGTTCAAGGAACAGACGGCTTGTGAACTAACATATAATATGAGCTTGTAAGAACTTGTCTACTTTAAGGAGAAAGTTGAGGCGTGGAGAAATTTTTCGGTTGATTGAATGAATGACAGCTGGAGCTTTGCCATCAGAATTATTGGCGCCGCTTAGCTCCCCCTAAATGCTACTTACCATTAGTTTTGTGTCTTTGCCAATAAATTCAGAATTTTAGAATGAGGTTTGTACGACGACTTATGCCGACATTTAAAAATTTGAAAACTACTTCAGAGCTCAATTGAAAAACAAAATTCGACAAATTTAGGCCAGAGCTTCTCCTACTTGCTGGTGAGTTGAGAAGTTGAGTTTTGAGAGACCTTACAATAAATGCTATTCCATTGGTCTAGAGGTGCGTACAATTCCATCTGATTTCTCCACACTTCCTCAAACCTGGAATTGAATTTTCTACCTTTTCTGAACATATTCCAGCCAGAGCACTCTTGTAAAGTAAAATATGCGTAGGGCTAAATGGACTGAATGATCGATTGATTTGTTCTTTGTCTTTTTGAGAATACAGCGGCAGCACCTTTTCCTTCTCCAATGCGGCGGCAGACACTTGGCGAAAATCTATCGACTATGAAATTTATGGATAAACACATTTTACTTCGGATAAGCTTCGAGAAAAATATTCAAATACAGGTTCATCGGCATTTTGGTTCAAGCCAACCAAGATTGAACTCAAGCGTCTCTTCCTGCTCTGTTCTTGTCGGAATTTATTGAATCAGGAATCCATCACGTTTTGTTCTCTTTTTTTCCTTGGCTGTACTAACTCGCTCAGGAATGCTTGGCATTGGTGCTAGGAGAGTATCGCAATTAGATGAACTCAAAGTCCTTTGGCGTCTTTTCCCGTCGTTTTGTTCCACATGGTTTGTTCTATATTTCTGGATAAAATGCTCTCAAGTCTGCTCCTCCCAGTACATCTACAAAGTACGAGCACAAGAAAGGCAAAATGGGATGGGGAAGATAAGACAGCGACAAATTTTACAAAGCGAAAGTGAAATTGACAAATCGCTAAAACATTGCGGCGTGTTTTTTTGCTCATTTCGTCGCTCCGTTGCATTGAGCTTTACTTTATTACACCACGCTGTATGTCTTTATTAGTCTAATTCTACATTCAAAGTGCATCAACACTGCTAACCCTTTCGAATTTCTCCAACGATCAAAGTAGCATAGTGTTTTGTCTTCCTAAAGACATTTAGAACCGCACAACTTTCACCTTCACCGCACTGACAGCATCGCGGGCGACTCAAATCCAGGTCAAGAATTGCTGCAATGCAACAAACAATGCTGGCAAAGAAATTGCGAGATGATGGGTCATGACATAAAAATTGAAGAGTTTTTGTCCCAGACAGAGCATGCATCACGCGATTGCCACTAAGAAGCAGATGGTGCTAGTATTAGTTATGACGACCCAAGACATTTTGGAAATTAGTCTTCTAACTTCTTCTGTCATGGGCATGTTGGGCGTCGGCACTACTGATAGTGATATGAAACCATCTAATATCTAATGTAATATTTTATGTATTGTTTTGCTTTCTGAGCAACAACACAGTACCTAACTACTACTATCTCGAACCCTTCTAAATTGACAGCCAAGAACCAAAAAGCAATCTTAGTTTGCGGAGTAGTAGTGAAAGTTGGCAAAAAGTTGTTACTAGTACTGCTGCCGAGCCTCACTGGAAAGTTCAACTTTGTTTGGTTTGGTGAAGAAATGCTGCCTTAGTTGTAATGAGATTCGAATTACAAGAGCTGTCATTCAAACTTCAACCGTCTTGCCATTAATAATAATATTTTCTTAGCCCGTCAGCTTCTATTGAATATGTGTGCTAGCGAAGCACCACAAGCGACAAGCATAGTAAAATTTTACAACATTTCAAAATCGCGGCGATGTGCGATATGTGTTTTCTTATGAAACCTCTCAAATCCAGGTCAAGGCTGTGAGGGCTGAGATTGGATGTTCCATTTCAAACTCTGTTTGTCTGTAGAAACGAAATACTACGAAATAAGATCTGATCTGAGTTCCTTCAAAAGTTCATTAATTTCAACTCCCAGCAAACTTTCAAACAAGAGCAGGAAGACAAACAAATTAAATCCACCCCTTTAATTATACATATGAACAAATTTACAAATCTAAATTCACAGCAGGGATTTTGACCAAGTTTCTCAGACTTGATAAGAAATACATTAAATTATTTTTGTAATTTGATTCCGTCTCTCTCCGAATAGTTTCCCAAATACATAACCAGTAAGCTCTTCGCCAAATCCCAGGCAAAACCACAGCAATGCGGAAACTAGAGACATCGTTTTGTCCAATTTTAATTCGGTTTATTGACTTGTATTTGCCAAGTCCCAGCCCCAAGTCCTATGACCAACTCCCGAGACACGAATTCGGGTTTCGAGCTCACGGTTTGTGTATTGTTCAAACACTCGTCGTTTTACTCCTTGTCATTGTCCATTCAAGTTCCCTTCCAATGTTCCAAATCCTTTGCTTGTTTAAACATACGCAAATTCAACTAGCAAACAGGGTAGACAACACATTTTGGTGTTTCATGTTGCACTGCAACTACTTGCACTGTAGTCAATGGGGGGTTCGGAGATGATGACATATAAATGATGCATGGATGAGAATGGTAATCAAATCGCAAACAAAAGGAGGACACAAAATGTGTGTAAATAAACATGCAGGTCTAGAATAGACACTACATACATACGCACAAGTTCCACACGATGCTTTTTGTATACATACATTACTTTCATTCCTTTGAACTTTCCACAAGTGGGCCACAATAGATTCATACGAGAGAAAGAACCACACTACACAGCACCGCAACCCGCAAGAGAGATCAGATAGGATTTGACAAGAGATAAAAATTACTACAGTGAAAGGCCAACCAAAATTGTTTTTCTCTAGTTTGAGTTTTCACTCCCAACGAAACTTCGGTTTTAAGGCCTTGAATTTCAATTTTACTATGAATTCGATTTCTATTCAAATCCGGAATGCTTAATTTTTGGATCGAGCGTTCGAACGAATTGTGAATTTTAGCAGCTGCAGAGTTGGAGAAACTCGAGCTATTTTTTATTCAAAGACTAATATGAAATTAATTTTCCTGATTACGTCTAGCAGCCATGAGCAACCTCCGTCGACGTTGTCGTCGTGGTGCACTTTTTATATTGTTGGAGAAAGACGACACTCTCCAACAAGATTTCCTACTGTTTTTGTGTCCTTTTACGTACAAACCCGCAGTACGTCCTCCCAAATAAATGCTCACATGCATTACTTATACATCAAGCCCACCGCAATCCCAAACCGTTGTCATCATGTCCCATGGGACTCAAAATCAACAGGAGACTCGACCGTCGTAAAACACTACTCGGATTCGGAGGGCCTTCCTGGGCCAATCCATCTCTCAAATTTTTCATTCTTCGACACTCAAATGTTGCAAATTGAATTTAAGGCCTTCGTTTTCCCCCTTTATCTTTTCTTCTGATCTGAAAAAGTCCGGACTGTGCGTCTTCTTAGGGTGTCATGCCGCCTACACCACATGGTCCTTCACGGTACTTCTTCGGATAGAACCCATTCAAAATGTACGTACAAGTACAAGAAGACTTTGCGATTGCATTTGTGACTCTGTCTGCTTGTCTCTCTATACCTTAAGAGCACAAACGGGTATCACAACGAACCGAAACCCAAAGCGTAGGTTTTTGGAAATCTCACAAGAAATTATTTATGGGATTCTACTCTGGAGGCTGACAGACGAGAGGAGAAAGCCACAGTTAGGCGTCTGGTCCTAATTGGTTTTGCCGTCAGCCAGCCTGTCCAAAAGTGTAGCAAAATATAACATGAGACGTCTTAAGAAACCAAGCTAAAGTGAAAGCGAAACCAACACAGAAGTGTGCCTGCCTGCCACGTTTCTTTACAATGCAATACACAACACAATACTATGTCATGTTACTAATGCAATGCGACCATTTGCCATTTGCCACCAGCACACGGCTTTTCATCGGGCTCCCCCTTTCCTCTTGTTACCCTCACTTAAGTTCTGTCAACAATTTATTTATGTACGTTCAACATTTGTCCCAAATTCCAAATAAATTCGATATAGCCTAGTTATGTAACGCATTGTGTTCAAAGTAGGGCAAATCCGACAAGATTGACAAAACTGTAGTCGATTTTCATCTTTGGCCAAAGAAGCCACTGGCGACAACAGTAAGTTAGAGTCTGGAAGCAATTAATTAAGGGACTGAATTACTACAGCGATTAATTTTCCGAGTCTTATCGCAGGGACTTTTCGCAAACCTACGAACAAAATGGACTCACCACGAAAATAGCTCAAATACAGTCCGAAATACTCGGATTCTTTGTGAACTTTTTGAGACTGAGTGCTTTCATTTACAACCAACCTGCATATGTGAGTTTCGAATTTGACGACTTTTAAGATGCAAGTGCGTGCGGAGAATAATTACAACAAAGAAATAGTAAACTTGATAGAGGCAGGCGATTTATCGGAAGAAGCCTCAGCTGAAATGCTGTAAAATTAACTTGACAAGTACCGACGAAAGGCTATAATTTCAAACGATTCCACTGAATGGATAAACCCAACCCACTCATTTCATTTGACAGGCAAAGTGATGGCAAAAATGTTATTCTCTTTTATAACTAACTAATGTTCTGTACTATTAACTGCGTTTTATCTCAATAACGACGGACATGCAACACTGCTTTAGCATTTTGCTCATTATAGCTCATACAGTGCAATAAAACGAAGAATATTTTTAGTGTCAAATTACAAATTTCATGTACGACTGTCGAAATACAATTGAATCGCGAATGGTAACGAGATATGCATTATGAAAACTTCTGCTTGTGATACATTACGCTTCCTTCGTAAAGTACACTTAAATTGCTGGGTTCCGGTTCGGATTACTGAAGGAATAGGCTTAAATTGAAACCCACTTTAGCTCTAGAACCGATACTTTGAATGAAAATCCCTGCATTGTCTGTTGGTCTGCCAAGGAATTGAACCCCAGATTTAGATATAACCCAAATTTTGAATAAGTTGCAAAAATCAAAATATTTGCACTAACCTGTATTCCCAACTCACGAGCAGCAGATCACTGACCCTCGTCTTGGTCTGACAAAAGCAGACAGATATTATTTTGTTCTGGTTTCTTCACTGCTGAATTCAAAGTTATATTCACAATTTTTGAGTTCCGTCAAACTGTTAAAGAGAAAGTAGGTACTCTCAATTGCTTTGAATGTGTTTGAAGTATGATGGAAAAAAGTCTCAGCCCGTCACGTCCTAGAGTGGCTTTCACTCTTATTTGCACCTTTCGTGAAAAAAAGTTGGCCAAACAAGTTTTCACTTTTGACACTTCATCCTTACATTGCATTACATAGTTTAATGAAGTGACTACTACTTGAGGGAAAGCCAAAGTTAGTTTTCCAATACCTCAAAACTCACACACTCAAGTCCACGTCCCTCAGCTCGTCGTTCAGTGTCAAGTCAACTGGATTGATGAGCACAAATATTTGAATTATTCTTCCAATGTTTATCTTTCGGATTCACGGACGTGAGGCTCTTCAGGAGTGACGACGGAGGAGGATACAGAAGTGATTCAGAATCCACGTATTATTCCGAGATTCAATGTACAACTGCTTGAGAGCTCCACTTAATGAACCCAATGGATTGAAAACGTTGAGCCGGTTTTCTCAAAATTCCAATTAATTGACGGGAAGTAAAGCTGGAAGACTGGAATTTGAGACTCTTGTAATTTCTAGAGGACTGGTTGAAGCTGAATGAAGTGGTCGTGGAGAGGGGACGATGAAGTTCTAAACTCTTCGGAACTACCTTTCACTTTGCTTAGCTTAGCTTTGCTTGGTCTGCTTGTCTGGGGCTTTTAATCCCTTTCTGCAGCTGCTGGAGAAATCAAGTTGACTATCATAAATACAAATGTGTCAGAGCTTGGGATCTCCCACACTCTGATTTATTCTCTTACATGTGAATGTGAATGTGGAGAATGTTTTGGGATTTTAGGAGAGAGGATAAACTTCGGATTCGGAATTCTAGTAAGTAATGTAGAGGAATCTGATGCAAAGCAGTAGCGCTAATGCTTTGCTTGGTCTGAAATCTGATGCTAAAGAACAGGACAGCTAGGATAGGACAGGGTAGGACGAGACAGAGTTCTGAATGTCACAGTTGGTCGAAAATCTGCTGGCTCCTACCCCGGACACTTTCCACTTTTAGTAAGTGGAGTACCCACTGCTAGCCATGCAGTGAAAGTAGTCAATGGACGCTGTTTAACCTCGACAAATAAATAAATCTCTGTGTAAATTTGAAGTGAAAGATTTCGGTTTACTCACACACAATAGCACGACGACTGTCCAGCACAAAAGGACACAAGTTCAGGACAAGTGCGCCCAATGTCACTGCAAAGTATGGTGCCACCAGTCATACAAACTTTCAGTCCTAGGGGTTCTTTCTTTTTCTAAAGTCTTAATGTTTCACACTTTTCATTTTAGACATTTATTTTGAGACAAATCTTGAGTATTTTGAAGTTTTTTTCAATTTTGTTTTCAAATTCAAAGTGTCTAACTAACTAGTACATATTGTATTTGAGCTGAAGGATAAATTTTGCCGTAATGTTTACTCCACTGCACTCGCACAGGAAAAGTTTCTGCGGCAGCTGATAAGTTTTCAAATTGCACCGTTGAATATTGTATGAATTACTCCGAAGGGATTAAACATATATTTTGCGAGTACACGCTCAGGAAGAAATGCGGACAAAGAATCTCAACAAAACGAATTAGCGAGGGAGACGGGGTGTGATAATAGTAATAAAATTAGCTCAAGTTAATTACAACTTGCACGATGTGGTGTCAACCTCCACGAGAAGAAATGTTTTGAAGAGAGCAAGAGAGAGTGCTTTGTTTTTATGCGATTGTAAATCGACTCGCAGCGGTGTGAAAGCGATTATTTTGATTTTGAAGAGATTTGTGATTAAAAGACTTCCTTTTGGTCTAGCAGCTCAAGTGTAGCTCGAGTGTGTGTGTTGGTTCTATCTTTTGTTGATCGGATTATTATACAAATGACTAGTTTCATTAGGTTGATCAGACTCAGAGACTACAATCTTAGCAAGGGTGGTGCCACAAGACTGACTGACGTTACGGTAGAGTCGGGTACTTTACTTTATACTTTCGGGGCTCATCATGGGCTTTTGCACAGAACGCAGCGGAGCAACGTCTCTCTAGCTCTACGTGTTGCCTGTCTGGCATTTCATTTGCCATGCTGCTTTTTGCTCAGTCCGACGATCCTCTCCCCCAAGAGAAAGTAAAGGAACCGAATTTTACTTTCTACTTTCACCCGGAGAAAGCAGATGGGCAGGAACCATACCATTGCAATCGTTCCTAAAATTCTGAGGGTGGGCAAGGTCGTCTTGTGGCTTTAATAAAACATTACTTCCTTGTTCCTATTGTCACAAGGAAAGAACATGTACGTAAACTTGTGGGACCGTCATATGAATGCAACGCAGTATCAGAATTCAAATTCTCAGTCCATGAACTTTTCACATCTTGGCTGTAATCGTGAATGGAGTTTCACATGTTCAAATTCGAGAAAAAATTAAATTTTTATGGACACTGAATTCAATTATCTTCACATATCATCTTTAGCTTACTGCATGCACATCACAACTTTTGTTAAATTTTTGGTGATTTGAGGCGCGTAAAACGGATTTGGCTTAATTTATGTTTCATGTTCCTTTTCATTCCAAAGTCAAACCAGGCCAACTGCCAACGCAAAAGTTGTCCCTCTTCCGCTCCGAGTTTCCGAGTTCTTTTGAACATATTTCTGAGACTTGAACAAGAATATTTTCACTCCTGAACCGTGCAAAATAGTAAAAAAAATTGTCTAGATTCATTCTTACCGCTTCTGATCATCAAACATTCACTAGTTTGGCTCCGCATTCTGACATCACTTCTCACATCTGCCCACGTATCACGCATGAAATATTTTCCATCACTCTTGTAATTTTTCAAGATATGTTTTCCAAAGCACAAAATCTCCCTCCTCTACCTGGATTTTTTCCAGAGTTTGTAAGCATGCATTTTAAAGCCAAGGAGGGTAAACCACAACTTTTTTCACAAAAAAAAAAACTTGGTGAGTACTATTAACACAGTGTTCGAAATAGTTCTCTTGATCGTAGTAGATCCCAACTTCTGCCCGCTTCAAAAGTCAAAGTGTTAAAATACACGTTTGAAAAATGAAGGCGTTGCGTTGCGGCTGGGGTTTTGAAGTTGAAATCTTGACAGAGCCGTCTTGTTGTGTGAGAGAAAGACGAGCACTTTTCACCGGAAAGAGAGTCGTCCCATTTTTGTATCACGGTCTACCGGCTTGACTTTCCTTTTTGGTGGTATTTCATTCCCTCGTATTGGGGGCATTGGGGTTAGCGGCAGTGGAATTTGTTGTTGGAAGATACTTATCGTTGCGTGAAAAAAGACTCCGAATTTAGGGTTTTTTTACATCTAGACCGAGCAACGGGATGAATTATGAGAAAAAATATGTCGTCAAATGTAGAACGACAATGTACAACCACATATCTGATCCGAATCTGCCAGTAAAGGCGTGAAGCATTGCCAAATTGGGGATAACATAAAAACAAATTGTCGAGCCGTAGATCGTATTCCGCCTTGCATTTTGGTCGTTTTTGAAGAAAGCAGATGCCTGCCGTGCCGCACGTCTTTCCATCAAAAAAACTACCGGATCAGCTTGAAAAATAAAGTGTTAGCTAAAAATGATATTTCGTGCTAAGTGTCACGTCAAATCAAATCCAAGTCATTCAATTTTCCAACCGATGAGGTAGAAATGGTTATTATGCGCCTTGGGTGGCATGAAAGTTTGAAAGTGAATTCATATTTCTGGCATGCTTTTTGCACTGCAAACTAGATGAAGAACGTAACTTCTTTGCACCTTTTTTAAAACTTTTTAAATCACCAAGAACTCAGAGGCGAAGCATATTTTATTTAAGGGAAAGTTCTTTGGAAGAAAAGACTTCAGGGGAAATGTTGGTGTCCAGAATCGAGCTAAGAATTTCAATCTGTGTTCGTTCATCAGTGAAAGTCAGAGCTCACAAGTCCCGCAATATATTTTATGAATGAGATCTGGTCACCGATACCTAACCAAGTTTACCGGATTAAAAAACAAAGGATGAGTAGAAAAACTTATTTAACTCAATCGTATTCTCAGCACATTGTTTACTTCAAAGGTGTATGGAATGGGGATGCGTAACGTGAAATTCATTCAAGGCACCGCCAATCACACTCAACCTTTTTATATTATTCACGTTTCAAAATTCAAATTTATTCGGAGGCACAACCCCAGTTAGGGTTATTTTGAGGCCGAAGGGCATGGAGCAATTGCTGTTTGCAAAACATAACTTTCCCTTGTTGCATTTTCTGGAGAAGAATCCTATCTCTTATTCATGTGCACTCAACTCAAGCTACACCCATTCGTTTTCACACTGCACTTCCCCTCAATGCTTCCCAGGCATTCCTACGTACAACACAACTCACAAAATCTGAGCTTCCATTCCTTGGAGCCTGAGTGAACTGACTTCATCATTTCATATTTTACAAATGACGACATTTGTCTGCATGAATTTGACGTGCAACATGTTAAAATTTTAGAGCGAATGGGACGGTAGGAAGTGTGAAAAATAAGACAGTCGTAGCGTTGGATTTAGAAGCGAGCTTACACAACAGCAAAAAATAATACAAAAGAATTGGATAATTTTTCAAGACAAAAGTAATCAAACTTCTTGAGACGATATTAAATTACTTGAATTTGAAATATGCCATTTATTGGCCGATATGTTAAATTTTCTTGGGATTTGAAAACTGGTTAAAATATTTCAAAGCCGGTCGAAGGTTTCAAGCCCTTCTGAAAACAGTCGTCTCGTAAATTCTATTTAGCTTTAAACCCATACTTAAACCTCGGGCGTTGGTGCGAAAATTTATCCACCGTTTCAATAAACTTGGCTTGTATACAGACCACTTTAAGAACAGTAAAATAACTCAACCCTTCAAAATATAGCCTTGAAATAGACTAAAGGAAAGTGCGTGCTAAAAGCAAGGCTGGGTTGTAAGATTTCAATGTGTTGCACCTGGAAGAATCATATTTGCTGATCCGAGTCGACACGAACACCGTAATAATGCATAACTCTTTCACCGATGGATCTTGACTTGATTACTACTAGTATAAAAACTATGAACAAACTCAAAATGCAGACAAACTACTCTGGCAAGCCTATACTAGATCTACATAGGAAGATCTTGTAAAGCTGGTAACGTCTGGCTACACATTAGCAATGTCGAGAGATGAATTCGGAAGGGTCATAAATCTAGTCGAAAGGCATTAAAGTTTCACCTGGCTCCATGAGAAATTTATAATTATTACAATTTCTTGTCAGGCCCTGCTGTGCACCAAAACGAAAACTTGCTGTGTTCGCGGGATGCTTTTTATACATAATTCATTTCGAAGTTAACAATATTTTTAAATATTTAAAAACAGACTCCGCTACTTTAACGGTAGAGAGCTTAGCTCTTCATATGAGATATAAGTTGTTCTTTAATTAATTTGCACAATTGTTGAACAAGACATTTACGTCAGTTTTTGTAT